>JAZHPH010000284.1:27694-132552 GCA_037356405.1 Nasonia oneida | reverse complement strand
AATCAAGTCAACATTTTCCAAGCTTTGCCGTATTTGTTTCAAAGCTGCAGGTGATAGTTCTTTATATTTCGCTGTACACCCATGCTCCACTGGTAAATGCAAAAGTCTATGAATAGTTAAACCAGAAACATTATAAGCTGCTATCCCAGTAGGCGCTATAACAGCTGTTTCTTTCTTACGTATAATTTTATTCCATGCAACAATAGTTTCGATCAAGAAACTTTTTCCAGTTCCACCTGGGCCACTTATGAAAATTTTCAAAATTTTGTCATTAGATTGTAAGACAGAAGTAATTTTTTTGAAAATATTTGCTTGATCTACATTGAACTTTGAAATAGAATTCTCTATATCTGCTTAATTCATCACAACTTTTTCTGCCATATCTTTAAAATCTTTTATGGCATTCTCTATCTCAATCGGAACACAGCCTTCTGGCAAATTATCTGAATTAGATTTATTGTCGTGCGTTTCCAGCAATTTATTTTGAATAATTTCATTCATCTTTTCCCGTATCGTTCCACACACACATTTATCGTGATACTTCATTCCATCCATTAATTCGCATTGTCTTTTTTGAAATGCCGTTGTAAAAGAATCTTCCCCATTTTTCAATTCATCGGTATCCCTCCAAGGTTGAAATAGTAGTAGTAGTGAATAATAATAATTTTCTGGTTGATTCATTGGATTATATTTCCAGTGATTGGTAAGATAAGGCTTTTTCCGCTTTTTACAAAAGAGACCTCCTGGCATCTCGTAATATTCTGCCTTATATACTGATTTCTTTTTTATTATATCAAACCACTGATTCCCGGGGTCGGTTTGGATAATGGCTGTCAACTAATGAATCATAAAATATTTCTGTTGAATCCGGTGATAGCTTTTTTATTTCTTTAAATGGTTTAAGTTTTCTATTTCGTATCATTCTAACGTCTAACCATCTAATTACAGTATCAGTATCTGTAGCATGAAGAGGATGCCCTAATAATGTATCAGCTGCTTCGATTGCTCCGTACTTCCTGTGATTTAGGGCTCGCATAGAGAAAGACCAAAGCCGACTGCACAAAGATTTATTGGATTGAATATCGGAAAAATCTGCAGTACTTTTTTCTTCTTTAGTTCCATAAGAGGATACATACTTTGTTAATAGGTAAGAAGACTCGCATATAAATTGCGCGTCATTATTACCTTCCCAAAGTACCAACAAATCAGGCATATAATCATTAATACATTGTTCTTCTTGCCCTCGTGGTAAATCATAGAATCTGCTCTTATTTCTTAATTTTCTTTTGTTCGCAATAGCTACAGAAACTTCTCTTAAAACTAATTTAGATGTTATTGGACGGGGAAATCCAAAACGACAAGTGCTCTTGAAACCTGTTTTGGTTTTCTTCTTACGCATACAATAGTTATTATGTGTATGACGTTGATAAGCCATAACACGTCTATGAAGTTCCGGTGAAACATGTTTATTAGGGATTCGACATGTAATGTTTTCTAAAATAAATTTTTGGATTTCTTTATTAGGTGCTTTACCGTAAACAGGGGCATCGTGAATCCAAAATAAACAATGATAATGTGGTAATCCTCTGCCCTGATATTCACAAGCATAATAATAATGAGCTACTTTTCCTATTGGATGATATATTCACAAGCATAATAATAATGAGCTACTTTTCCTATTGGATGAGCTGAAGAAAGTATATAAGCTAACATCGCTTCGAATCTGCTACGAATATACCTTGAAGCTGACACAGGATCAGCAGCTATAAGTTCACTAATTGATCTTTTATCGTTATCCCAACCATTAGCTACGCGTATGTATTCAGCTAATGCAGACCACATCCACTCACCAGGGCTTAAAGTAATAAAAAACGTAGCTGGTCCATACTCATTCATCATGCATTCTAAATCATTTCTAACCTGTTTCCAATATGCTTCAGTACCTCGCAAACGAGAAAAAATACTTTCTAAATTGGAATCTAATTGATCTTATTCTAATTTTTCTGTAAGTTCTTTTACTGTATATTTATAGCGTGGATTAACAACATTCAATTTATGAAAGATTCCAGCGCTGATTTGTCTTATATTATTATTAAATAATTAATAGAATAGGTATTGAATATTCAATCTAAACTGTGGGTGTTTAGATGTCAATCTAGATCTTATATAATCATAATCCCTCAAACTTACAGATCTTTTCTCATGCTGCCCATACATTCCATAGGGATACAAGTCTGGAAAGCATTTTAAATCTAAATCTTCAGCACGAACATCCAAAGCAGTAGCATATATTTGGAGCATCTTATATAATTTTGAATCAGTTTCATTCATTCTTTTTGAATGTAATGGATAAACGGAATACTGTTCATAATATGGGTCCGATTGAGATTTCTGTGTTAGTAATGCAGCTATTTGCGGATTTTCATGAATGTTTGTTTTCGTATCAATTTTGTCAACATTTTGATTAGATAGAATGTTATTTTCAGAATGGTGTTCATAGGTATTATTTTGTGTATCATCATTCCAACTATCTCCAGCCAAATCTTCATACTGTAAGTTGAGATTTCCAAGAATTTCTTTAATTTGTTCAGGACAAGACGGTATCTGTATATTAGAATATAAAGGTTTCAAACGCTTTAACCAATGCAAAGCATGCCATATTTTCTTAAAATCAACATAATCTTCCCAAATAATTTTCCCCTTTATCGGATTACCTCGTATTAAAATAAATATTTCATGATTAATATTTAGAGGATCGGTATCTGAACAAATTTTTTTTAAGGTTTCCTCTAAAGGTAACGGTAAATGAAAAGTTCTACCTGTGACTGTATCAATTTTGCAATAATTAGGTAAATTTTTCTTCATCACTGTACCCATTTTAACAATTGTTTGGAAAGCTTTGGCTCGTTGTATCAACATGTTTTCATATGTATTTAAAGTTTTGATTTCATTAGGGACTTCTTTAACATAAAGTTCATTTAAAACACATGTCGATGGTAATATATATTTTTTTAACTTACCACTGCAGTATTTACAAATAAATTCATTATTGAAATTTGGAGAATCGTATAATTCTTTTAATCTTTTCCAATAATTTTGTTTTTCAGGAATATGTACATCGAGTAATCCTTGCACCAAATTAGTTTTATCCAAATATTTCTCAACAGATTCCATACGGCGCTCACAACAAAGTCTTTCGCAAGATACGCAAGGAATCTTAGGTGGATCCATATCTATTTTTGTGTACTCTCTTATGCCCTGGGTATATTTGTTTTTTATTTGAGTTTCATTTAAGCAAATTTAATCGTTAGTGCTATTAATAAATATTGCTGCTTGTTCAGCATTTAATGCAATATTTTTTAATACCTCGATATCAACATTATTCAAAGCACTTTCAATTTTTTCAATTTGTTTATAAATATCAATTATTTTATATAAAAGTCGTTTTATGGTGCGGAGTTTTGGATAATGGACAAATAAAATGTTTAATTTTAAAAATTTGGATGTGCATAACAAAGGTTTGCTATAACAAATAATCGGATGGCCTTGCTTCTCTGAATTATGAGATTGTGCTGAACAATTATCAATTTTTTTTTTTAAATTGTAAGCATTTACATATGTAATATCAATTATATCTTGAAATAAATTGTTAAGTTCATTCAGTACATCCGGATCAATTTTTTTACAATAATCATTACATTGCCAAATTTTGCTTTTAGTAGTTGATTCAATCGTTGGTAGAATATTCATTGTTTGTCCTTGTTCGTTCAAAATAATGTGTGTTTATAGTTTATCATTAAATTGTCCATTTGCAAAATCGTATGTTGATTCTCCAAAATATCCTTCTGATGAAGAAGTATGTTTAGGTAAACCGCATAAAGCTGTAAGTGCATAAGCACAGTTATCGTTATCTATAGGTTCCCCGCCTAATCTTGTCAGGGAAATTTCAATTTTATCCTTACAATTTTGCAATTCTCTTTTCACTTTCGAAATATGATTATCTCGAATATAAAAAGCTGATGTGACCAATTTATCAGCTTCTATCCTACGATCTGATAATGATAGATTATCTAATTGTTTCATGACATTTTCTATATATTTTTCTTCAGTTTGAATTAACTTGTTAGTAGATAGTTTTATATTGATAGTTATATATTTTTTTCATTTTCTTTGCTAAGTTGATTTTTTGTTGAGCAATATCTTGTTTTGAATTTTTCTCTTTTCTTTTTTTTTTGAATTTTAAGTAAAATTTTCTCGGCGTTCAAATCATAATTTTTTTTTATAACTAGCTAGACGTTTTTCCCTATTTAACTGATAATATTTTTTATTAATAACTAGACGTTTTTCCCTATTTAACTGATAACGCAGTCTCTTCCTTTTTAAAATCTTTTCTCGATTTTCTTCGTAATATTTGCGTTTTTTTTTATGCTTTCTCAGCTCTGTCAATATCAAATTGACGAAGAAGTTATGAAACATCATTTTCATCTGAATTACGTATTTGTGCTTTGGAAAGAGTTTTTATAAAAGATGACGTGATTTGATGATTTGTAAGCATCTTCGAAGTCTCCACAAGTGAGTTATCTAAAGATTTATTTTGAGTACATGTGTTATTAACATTATTTTCCTTATTCTGTAATTGATTTTCATTCTTGGTTTCTAATTTATTTAATTTATAAGTTAATTTCTTTTTTTCTTGGATTTTATCTTTATTGGATTCATAATGTAATTTCCGTTTTTTTAATATTTCTTCTTTATTTTTTTCATAATATTTTCTTTTTTTCAAAAGCACTGTATCTTTACATTGAGATTCTTGAATAACGAGTGGTTTATGATGAACATCAGGCTCTGAAGTAATTATTTTATTTGAAATCGACGGTACACTGGAAGATGATTCACTAATGCTTTTGTAAGATTTACCAGAATCCAGCGATATTATCACTTTATCTATGTTTAATAAAGTCGGATTATTAAAAAATAAATTAGGTCTTAAAGGAATATTTTTTTCTTGCTTTAATGATTTTTGTAAATTTGAAGCTTGTGCAGTTATGCGTACATCAGAGCATGTATTATCACTAGTATTAATAGAAATATCATCGTTATGGGCATTCATAAACGTTTTATCTTTCTCACTCTTGCATTGTTTTTTAACTTGAAGTACTACTGTTCCTAAATCAATTGATTGTTGGTCTATTTCCTCTAGAAAAAATAAGTATGCATCTTTTGCATACCTGGGCCATGAACAGGGTTTTACATTCATATCACTTACTCCTAACCATTTATTTTCATTACGTAAAATGTTGGTATAATGACCACATGCCATACTGTTACCATGATGGAATATGGCAGTAATCACTTTAAAACGTTTATTATTTATTAAAATTGATTCTTCTGGAACATTTTTTATTTTTGAGTATTTTTTGTAAGCACACCGTATTCATTAATACTAAATATTTTTAATTGCAGTACTAAGATTTTTTTACATGTAGTTATTTCAATTTTTTCAATCTTTTTTTGTTGGCATCCATTTCGGCAAGTAATATCTGTTTCATTCCAACTTTCTATGTTATAATTAAGGATATCTTGCAAAGTCCATAAATTGTCCTTGGCTTGCGGTAGCGTTAGAAGTAAAATATAATTAAGAGTAGGGTTTGAAGAACTTATTTCATTGCAACCGGGGCATTTTAAGGTTATACGTAGATGATGTTCTAAAACATCATGTAAAATATCAGATTTATTACACAAATGCATGATAAATTCGGCAGCATCCTGTTGTTCTGTAGCAGTATATTGCTCATGAGCCATTGCTCTTAGATCCCTCACATTTACTGCAACCTTACCTAAATATTTTTTGAAAGAATTATTAATTCCAGTAAAGTTTAGAGTGTCATTGAATCTTAATCGTATCGGTGTGCAGTGCAATAAGCTTTGAAAAGATGCATTTGCATAACATTATCGTTATTAGGTATCCCTATAACGTGAAAACATTTCTTTGAAATGGTTGGCAGTGCTTGTATAATTTCTGTAGTAGATATTTTGTTCGAATAATCATTCTTTTGCAAAGCTTTTTGCAATTGGTCAATTCTGGTGTTAAAAAGAGTTTTTAAGAAAAAATTTTGATTTTGTTGGTGGTTAAAAAAACTACTATTTATATTATTATCACAAATAACAGGAAAATGTGTAATATGATTATTTTCATATATTTTATAAAGATGTTGACGTAACATGCTGGAATCATAAATTATATTAGAAGGATTTTTATGACAAATCAACGAGGTTGCAAATGCTACATCATAAACACAGCAATCAGTAGCATTTGGTTGATTTTGCATATTAGGATAATGAATAGGAACTTCATCAAGGTACGGAAACAATTTTCTTAGAAACTTTTCATTGCACTCGTGTAAATATTTATTATTCATAGAATCATATATAAAAATTGATTGTACGTCATAATAACAACAAATCCAATGTCCATTCAAACATTGGTTACATAAATCATCACAGCTATGTAATATTTGTACGTGTGGATTATTTCGCGGAATCGCTTTAATACGTTTCGAATTTGGATCTAACATAATATTTTTAAGATATAAAGTAGTAGCTGCCAATTTAGGGGCGCGCGAAGCTGTCAATGTAGGGGCGCTCGTAGCTGCCAATGTAGCTGCCAAGTGATCAAAGAACCTAAAAAAAGAAGCAAAAACACGAATTATTACTATAAAATATCGAAAGAAAAATAATAACTCTTTACATACTTACCTATATTTTAACAGGATTAATGGCACGTATATTTTGTTCAGCTTCTGTAAGAATTATATTAGTAATTATCAAAATAAGGATAATATGTAGCAGTGTTTTTGAAGATAAATAAAAAAGTTTATTAATAAATATAAACAGAGTCTGCCCAAAACTATGTCTTTATATATTTTTTATATACAAAATCAGTTCTTGTTTCAAAGTATATACATCCTGTTTTAAAAAGAATGGATCAAAAACGATTAAAATGAAATTTATTCGAAAACCAAATTTATTTGAATGATAAATCTTAATACTAGTTTTATGGGGACTGAACAACCTTAAATCATTATAAAATGAAATAATGATTATTTATAGTTATAAATATTCAAAATTGTTTAAAAATAGGATTAAAGTATTAAATATATTCAAGTATAATGTAAAAAACATAAAACAATGTTTATATGTGCCTTGTACTAGATACATGTTCTCGAAGGCCAAATGTCAGAATTTCAATTTTTCAGCTATCGCAGGCTTTATTTGGTTTTGTGCTTCGAGGTGGTTCTATAGAGGTAAATATGATTGAAACATACATAATTCTGCAATGAATGTGGAAATTGGAAAATAAAATAATTTACAAAAAATGTATCTGAAATTTAATAACAAATTTTGTTTAAAAATTTAAAAAAAAAAACAAATTTTGTTATGAAATAGATACATTTTTTGTAAATTATATTATTTTCCAATTCCTACATTCATGGCAAAATTATATATGTTTCAATCATAATTACCATTATAAAAGTGCTCTAAGTAAAGCCTACGGTAGGTGAAAAATTGAAATTCTGACTTTTGGCCTTCGAGAACATAACATTTATAGCATATGGCATTGTTTTATGTTTTTTACATCATATAAAATTAATTTTTTTATTGTTACAAATGTTAAAAATTGTCTAAATATAGAGTTCAACTATTACATGTAATAGTATCAATTTTTTATTTTATGATAATTTAAGGTGGGTCAGTTTCCTTAATATATTAGCTACTTTAGATGCGCTACGCACGATATATTTTCTTAATTTTCACTTTATGAGGTTAGGAATTCGAACATAAGCAGAGATCGCGCGCGTAAACAAACAGCCAATCAGAGAACGAATAGAATGATTTGTCTTTCTTAGAGTTGGATAATTTTTATTAGAGTTGCATAATTTTTATTAGATTGAAAAATTAAATACATGCTGAAATATATCAAAGTTTACAAAAAATATACAAAAATGTACTTCATGCATAACTGTTTCATCCAACGTTTTTACCTTCTTACGATTTGCTAAAATGTTTACACATATAAGACATGAGAAAAGTGTAAAAACTCGTGTATTTATAAAATACATTGCAAAACTGATGTGTATGACGTCAACTCCTGCAAAGACTTAGCCCAACTAAAAAGGCTTATTTTAATTTGTATGTTATTGCTTATGCCTGGTATGCTTATTGTAATGAGTATGCGAAAGTATACCTCAAGTTTATCGATGAGTCCTTTACGAATTATTTTGCTCTAATGCTCTGAAAAAGGTAAATAAAAATAGGCCTTTTTTATGAGCTGTGCTAGTATTTGTAGGAACCGACGATATCATGTACATTTAAGCATGCATTTACATAAGTATGCATATATACACGGAGTATATATAAGTTCGATTTGCTTCGGCAATATCGTCAACAATTCGGCGTAATATTCACGTTTTCTTCATTAAAAAAGTATGCTTCTTTTTGATCTTGTACTGTTTGATACATATGATTTCTACCCGATATTTTATTTTTTCCAAAATATTGAAAGACGTAAATAGTTGACCAATTAGTTAATGATTTTACTAAGTCAATCCTAACCTCATTTCATAAACAAACTATACAAATAAAAATATGATTGAATATAACGATTAGATTTTCAAATCAAGTTGTTATTCAATATGCTTATAAACTCTATTTTATTATAAATTACCTACCTTAGTCAATATGTAAAGATGTCTAAACTGTAAACACTGCTTTATAATATGTATAATATTGAAAAATGAGCGAAAGGCAACGACTATTGGACGATATGGCTGATTTGCAAATTAGTAATGAAGGTAAATATTAATAATAAATTAATAATAAATATTAATAATAAATTAATAATAAATTAATAATAAATATTAATAATAAATTAATAATAAATATTAATAAGGATTTCAAAGTTATAATGCATCTACCTATTATCAAAAGAAGTGTAAAATCCTAATTATAATTTTGCTTTAATTTCTGTTTTGCAATTCTTCATTCTATGGAAAGAATGATTTTTTGATATTGATTTAATGAAAAATCGTTCAAAAACTATAAAAAGACGTCTATATTTACAGAAAATCAAAGCCTGAATGGTGACCATCATCAAGAATTTCTTGATTCTTATGAATTTGAGGTAGAAAACGATAGCCTCGATGGCGACCAGCAATATCTTGATTTTGACGTTGAAATGAGGGAAATGGAGGGGTTGCTGGATATGCATCCTCCAGGTCGTTGTAAGACACACTGCAATTTATTTTTTATGGTGATTTGCTATATAATGTATTAATTCTTAATTTATATATGTCAGTCATGCTGCAAGGACCTCTGCATGGTCAGTATAATGGTATCGCTGGGCAAAGTCCATTGCCCGTAGGCCAGGGTGCTGCTGATGATGCTGTCGTACCTCTGCAAGGTCAGCGCAATATCATTGCTGGACAAGGACCATTGCCCGTAGGCCAGGGTACTGCTGTTGATGGTGTCGAACCTCTGCAGGATCATCACAATGTAATCGCTGGACAAGAACCATTGCCACTAGGCCAGGGTGGTGGTGCTCCAGGACTTCTGCAGGATCAGCACAATGTAATCGCTGGACAAGAACCATTGCCACTAGGCCAGGGTGGTGGTGCTCCACGACTTCTGCAGGATCAGCGCAATGGGATCGCAAGACAGAGACCATTGCCAGGCTAGGGTGCTGCTGCTGGTGTGCGAAGACCTCTGCAAGGTCAACTTGATGGCATCGCTGGACAAAGACCATTGCCAGGCCAGGATGCTGCTGCTGGTATGCGAAGACCTCTGCAAGGTCAGCTTGATGGCATCGCTGGACAGAGACCATTACCAAACCAGGGTGCTGCTGCTGGCATGCGAAGACCTCTGCAGAACATCAACAATGGTGGTGTTGACAGGCAGCACCAGAGACAGGAAAGAAATAATACAGGAAGACAACAAGGTCAGAGACCCAAATGCAAAGAGATGATAGAGAAGGGCAACCTCTTGGTAATAGAAACCAAGCTCAAAATGGTTCGTAAAATGTCTAATAAGAAAGTATTATAAATAATTTTGTTTGTATTGTTAAAGTCTAATTATTTTCATTATAATTACAGGTGAAAAACGTGGTAAGCGAGGAGTCAGAGCTGGTCGTAACTTAAGAAGAATGCCTCGACTCAACCCGTATCAACGAGGATTAAAAAACGTGGCAGAACTTTTTTGTGATATGATAGAAGAAAGTACCAAACGCACAAGGGGCCTTCAGAGAGAAAGGGAGTTGAGAGAGAGAGAGAGAGAGAGAGAGAGAGAGAGAGAGAGAGAGAGAGAGAGAGAGAGAGAGAGTTGGTCCAAGAAGAGGAGGAGTGGGATGAGGATGAGAATGAAGAATAATATGAATAAAAGAACAAACAAAATAATAATAATAATATGTCAAAAAAATATGTTCATGTATTATTATCTCATAATATTTTTCAATAAAGATGTGAAAAAATATATGTAACTTAAATTTAAAGATATTGTTACTTTTCACTTTATTATAAAACACAAAACAATCAACAACAATTCTGGTTCATTAGCTAGTTTATTCAAAAAAAAAATCCATGCGAAAACCAATTTTATAGACTAACTTCACAGATCATTATTGCTGATTACCATGTATCAACTAGTACTCGCTCTTCTCGCATTAAGCATTAAAATCACTTTTAGTCATATGTAAAGATTCTGCTGTAAGGTTTTTTCTAATAAAAAAAGTAGAGCACTGTAACAAAAATTCATATAAAGAAGAAATAAAAATATTAAAATTTAACGAGATGGTAAACAATAAGCAACATACCGAAACAACAAAAATAATGATTTTCTTGAGAAAGTTGTACCAAGCTGACTTTGACGGCTGAGGTATCTTAATATAAATCCACTGAAGGAATCTTGTTGCTCCTATCTACAAGATAAACAAATATACTTTTAAATAATAGTTTTGTACATACCGTATTTCACTACAACAAAACTGGTTTATATGTGGCATTCTTTCATGTAGCTTGAATATTATGTATATCTCAGGAGTCGGTCACATTGAGGTTAGGTTAAACTTTTTTATTATTCAATAAAATATTATGAAATATATTTAATTTATTTAAGTAATCATAAAAAGGATAAAAATAATCAAAATTTAAAAAAAAATATTACATTTTACAAAGATAATTATAAAATCAGATTAAAAATAAAAGATTTTTATACTGCCATATATACACATGTATTTTTTAAAAATTTTTATTGTTTTGCATGTTTCTATGATTACTTAACTAAATACAATGCATTTCATAACATTTCTCTGAATAATAATAAAATTTAACCTAACCTCAATGTTACCGACTCATTAAATATACATGATATCAACGAATATAGACTTCCTATAAAAGAACGGTTCTGGGTTAAAATGGAGGGACAAAAGCTTGGGTAACAGCCGTTAGTTCTGTTACCCAACCGCTTGGCGCCGCCACGCATGCATTTCTTACAGCTTGGCGCGCGCGAGAGCATGCCACAGCAGACGATTCATCATTCACATATTACATTATCTGAAATATGTTTTTTAACAATAAAAAGACAATTGCATGAAATGTAAATAATTTATGTGTCATCATTATCATTCCTACACCTATGTTTTCCCTTGACCCTACCCTTATCCTGATGGAAGATAACTCTGCCACCTTCCCGATTGGTTTCCATCGAATAATATTAGTTTGATTTTATAATTGATTTTATTTTGATAAAAAAATTGTTATATTCACTTATTTTGAGTTAATTTAAATTATATTTACAAACTAATATTAACTAAGAGCAAGTTTTCTTTTGTATTGTTTTTATAAAAATATCAAATGCTAATTTGTTTTATTTTATTAACAGACATAGCATAATCCATTATCTTACAACTTTATTTATTCTTTTTTTTCTAATTAACAATAAATGTATATGCGTTAAAAAATTTAAAGTAGCGACAATCTTTATTATTTTAAATTTCATATCGTTGATTAGTTAATTAATTAATTAATTTATTAACTTTTCTTACTTTTAACAATTACAATAATCTATTTTGTGATATTTATATTTGAGTATTTATTAAGCAATTTTGAATTTTATTAAGCATGCGTTAATACTTTATTCATATGCACGGATGTTGGTTCTTTGTGTATCATGATTTTTAAAAAAGTGGCGCATAGGTTAGGTGGGTTTAGGGCTTTTGGTTTTAAATTTACTCCTCGCTTTCGCTCACCTCGCTCAGATTGCCGACGTATTTTTTAAATTAAGCTTCTTTCATTAAAAATTGCAACGCGTGGGGTAGCTGGATTTAAGGGTTTTGCTTTTAGATTTAGTCCTCGCTTTTGCTCGCGTTCCTTCGATGTCCCGACGTATTCTCATTAAAAATAGTGGCGCGTGGGGTAGGTGGGTTTAGGGCTTTTGGTTTTAAATTTAGTCCTCGCTTTCCCTTGCCTTCCTCCGATTTGCCGACGTATTCTCATTATTATCCGCCGCGGTGCGTGGGATTATTAGTTGCGACGCATGAGGTAGCTAAGTTTAAAGGTTTTGGTTTTAAATATATTCCTCGCTTTCGTTCACCTTCCTCCGATGTGCTGACATATTTTATAAATTAAGAATCTCTTATAAAAAATGGTAGCGCGTGGGGTAGATGGGTTTAACGTTTTCGGTTTTAGCATTAAACCTCGCTTTCGCTTGCCTTCTCCCGATGTGCCGACGCATTTTTTAAATAAATATTGTACACAAATTTTCTTTTAGCTAATGTTTTAGAAGTTCAATCAAATTACTAAAATTGAAATGTATCTTTTAAGCTTTTTGTAAAAAAAACACAAAATAAAGCCATCAAATTATATAACGTACAAATTAATTTTTTGGATTTAAGTGAACCTACATATTAATTACTTGAATTAGACAGATTAAATTGTAGGTTATATTTTATAATGTATTGATTTTGTAATGTCGTACTCTTCTGAAAAATTAATATGTACTTTTTAATCTTTATAACTCGTCTGGCTTTCTGAAAAAAATTAATTTTATGATTGTGTTTAGATTGTGTTTAGAACAGTGCACATATATGCAAAATGCCCGAAGCGGAACTAATATAGCACAACGTTGAATGTTTGATTAAATGTGGCACTGTTCGACATGATTTAGCCTGGTTTAGCAAAAATTAACATTATTTGGCACAGCAAATTTCTCAGATTTCATTTACGAAATTTATTGTTAAAATTAGTTATGATAGTTGTTTAAATATAAAAGTTATTTTTTAAACGAGTTATAATAGTATTTTCATTTTAAATTTGTTATTTAAATGAGTTATAACAGTTTTATTGTTCGATTATAGCATTTATTTTAAATAAAAATCAACACCATTTAAGGACAGATTTATACAAAGGTGTCATGGATCACATAAAAAATAAAAGTAACGATGAGAACGTAAAAATTGGAAAAATGGTTATATTACCTTCAACATTTTCAGGAAGTCCACGTTCGCTACAACAAAACTTTTTAGATTCAATGACAATAGTTCAAAAGTATGGTAAACCAGATCTTTTCATTACTATGACATATAACCCAAAATGGAAGGAAATTAAACAAAATTTGAGAAAAAATGTATCAGCTATTGATAGACCTGATTTAGTAGCAAAAGTTTTTAATGCAAAAGTTAATGAATTATTAAATGAAATTCTTAAAAAAAAACATTTTTGTAAATGCATTGCATATACTTATGTAATTGAGTTTCAGAAAAGAGGTTGACCACATATGCACTTCTTAGCTTTTATTCATAAAAATCATAAAGTGAACAATGCAGATGATGTTGATAAACTTATAAGTGCAGAAATTCCTGATGAAATAAAATATCCAAGGTTACATAATATCGTTAAGCAATCCATGATACATGGCCCTTGTGGCGAAAATAACTTGAATTCACCATGTATGGATAGCAAAACAAAGAAATGTACCAAAAACTTTCCAAAACAGTTTAATGAGCAAACTACTTTTAATAATACTGGATATCCCCTTTATCGACGAAGTAACAATGTGCATTTATAAAAATGAGTCATGGTAATAATGAAAACGAATGTGAAGAAGAAAATGTCAACTACGATGAAATAAAACAATATTTAAATACAAGATATGTTAGCCCTCCAGAAGCAATGTATCGTTTACTACAATATGCAATGTACGTTTTATCGATAAAAAAGTATTCTTGACATATTTCGTGATTTTGCTTCCTTGTCGAGCTAAAAATCGACGAATATCGGACATATCAGTAGTTAATTTTGTATCAAATTTCGAAATTTTCATCGATTTTTAGCTCGGCAAGGAAGAAAAATAACAAAAAATCATAATACTTTTTTTCTTATAATTTTCCGTAGAATTTAGTTGTATTTTTTTCAGTCCCGTAGAGGGTTTATTATGAGACATCAAAAATTAGATGGATTTTTTTAGGTTATAAAATGGTCAAGACCCATTCTGGGACCTTTGCTGGGACTTTTGCACTATAAAAAGCTATCTCCATGAATTTATTGGTAGTCCTAGTCCGGATCAAAATCTTGCTTTTACTAATATTAAGGTTTAAATGGCTTATAAGACAGGTATAACATATATCTATGCATTTAAAAGTATTTTTATTGAAAAAGTGAGAAAATTTCACAAAAAAAAACTATCGGTATATCTATAGTGAAAAATGTTTCCCTGGGAAGCTGTGAATTAATTAAAATGTGTAAAAAATACAAAAAATGCTTAGATCACCTACTTTGACCCTCTGTAACTCGAAGAATAAAGATGAAAAAAATCTGAAAAAATGTAGGGATACGCATGGATACCTAAGGAACATATTCCCAGAGTTATCCCGATATTCATTTTTTGACCGCTCGATTTCACAGAGAACCACCCAAATATATATATAACAATTGCGCTAAAAATTGTGTAGAAAAATATAGTAATTTGATTGTATAGAAAATGAAATTTTATGAAGAAAAATATTTTATTGTTTATACACTGGTTGGCCCCCTTTAATATAGTGAAAGAATAAAAATATGACTCTCGAAAATATTAACCTTACCAGCACGTCCTCGCCGTGAGAGTCGGGAAACACATTTATGTGGCTAACGCTGGAAGGAAAGAATCGAATTTATTATATACACATTTATACGACATTAGCTACAATAAATCATTTTACTATCATTAAAATATCTCTACTTACATTTGCTGTGCAGATAAGAGACCATAAATTTTATTGATTTTTACAATATAGTTTTAGATTAGAAGGATCGTATTGCCTGTGTCGACTACGCGTTCGAAATTTTGTGGAGGTTGTATGTATTTTTATATGCATGCAAGTATTAATCTAGATGCCATTTCACGAGATATTTATATATAAACTTCAAACTTTGCCAAATAATAGATAATAACATAGCGGAGGACAACTATGTCCTGGTTTTTCGTAAAATTGTTTTTACTATTTGTTATAATGAAATAACTTTATTGCTAAGTTTATGGTATATAAAATCAACTGTGTTTTAATCATAAAGGATAGTGAAGTAAATAATATCAAGAGGTGTCAAGAAAGGAAAAGTAATAAAAAAAATATAAAGAAGAGAAGTAAATTATCTAAGGGTAATAAGATTTATAATTCATTTAAAAATCTGAATACATGTATAAATTAAGATATAACTTAATCCAAAATTTATATTTAACGATTCTATATTATGTTTCAGAAATTTCTAGTTTACATGTAGGAATGAAAGCAACGGCATTGCATTTCATAAATATAATAACATTAAGTATTGTAAAAAGATGTGAATGGCTTCACGGCACACAGGAACATTTGAATGACTCTAAATTTTTAAGGCCCAAATTTAAAGGCTCAAAAAGTGTTGGTCCCAAACATTTAAAAACCCAAAAATTTGAAAACCCAAAAATTTAAAGGCTTAAAAATTTTAAGGCCCAAAATTTTTAGGACCCAAAAATATTAAGGCCCAATAATGTTAAGGCCCAAAATTATATCCTAGATGCTAAGTTATTGAGAACAGATGTGAACGACTTCACGGCACACGGGTACATTAAGTTTTTTAATATAATAGTAGAAGTAGATTGTTCAGTCATATAGGGTATACAGGGTGAGAGACACAAAATTTGAATCATGATATCTTTTGAACTAAACGGTTTCATAAGCTGCAAAAAGAGTTCTCGATTTTTAGCTCGAGAATTGGTAGTCAAAATGGCTTTTACAGTAACTTTTTACAGTAAGTAGATATTACTGTTTTCTATTATCATAATTTCTTTCAGGACGTTTGACTATTTAGTTTTAGAGATATACATTTTTAAGAAAAAAAACCTTTTCATCATAAGAATTGAACGAAACAGTCAAATTGAAAAATCATGCAGAAAAAAGTATGCAATTTTATGGTCTTTTAGATACACTATTATTGAATATATTGTACAGATCATATCATTAAAAAAAGAGCAAAAATATTTTTTTTTTAAATCGATAAATCGCTATAATATGTCCATCAAATGATCGGAATCAATCAATCACACACAATATGGCTTTAGGCAGAATCGTTCAACCCTGGACGCAGTTAGCCTAGTGATCGACACTGTGCAAACAGCGATAGAGATTGACCTATTGGCGATGGAAAGTAAGGAAGTATTCCAAACTAAAAGAACAACAAGTGACAAAACTTAGAAGGAAATTTGGGATGCATCAAGAAAGAAGGCAATGGCCGAATGGCAAACAAGATGAGATGTTAGTGACAAAGCGGGATGGATACATCGCCTCATACCAAAAATAGAGGATTGGACTGTAAGAGAACATGATGAGGTCAACTACTACCTCATACAGTTTTTAACCGGGCACGGATGCTTCCGGGCTTATCTGCACCGATTTAAATTAGACGACAGTTCGAACTGCCCAGCTTGTTTGGACGCTAACGAAGATGCGGAGCATGTTCTCTGTAACTGTTCGCGATACCAAATGGAGCAAGAAGAACTCGAGTGTTATCTCCAGACCAGAGTGACACCTGAGTCAATGATGACAACTATGTTGACGTCGGAGGATGGTTGGAACGCAGTAAATAACTACGTAAGGACTATCCTCAAGAAGATTAGAAATTACGAAGAAAAGAAGGCATGGACAAGGCGAAACAGCGGAATAAAAATGTAGCTAGACGAAGGTTACTGAGCCGTGTCGGGGTTGAGGCTGTCCAGAGGATGGCCGGACGATGCCGCACGAAGCAGACGACCGGACGATGCGGAAAGAAGTAGACGCCCGGACGACACAGAAAGAATAAACGTGATGACGACCACATTAAATAGAAGAGGGCGACGCCCTCTTCTATTTAATGTGGGGGGCGAAAAGCCTTTCGCCCCCCGTGAAGCACTACTCGACGATCGTACCACGTAAAACAAGGGCACAGAAGATGGAGCTATGTGCACCTTTACCGAGAGTTGATAAAGGCAAACAGGGCGTTCCTTGGTACGGTTGGGTGTTTCTCATCTGGCCGTAAAAAGGATGGGTTTAGTTGGTGTGAATCCGACTGATATTGCGGATGGGGTTGTTTCGACGACCCCATAAACAAAGTCACGCTATGGTCTTTCTAAGATTTTCCCTAAAACCTCTTCCTTGAGAGAAAAAAAAACACACAAACATACGCCAGTATGTCTGTGAGACAGAAAGCGACATAGCTATCGTCTGTGAACAATACAGAGACTTGGACAAACCATCGTGATATATGGACAGTACTGGTAACGCAGCGATATGGGCATACATATTTACAGCTGCTATGCTTTTCCTAACGCGTCGATAGAACAATTCAGACAACTGTTGGACCGGCTAGTACAGGATGCTGTAGGAAGAAAATCAGTACTGATAGCAGGCGATTTCAACGCCTGGGCAGTAGAGTGGGGCAGCCAAAGGACGAACAAAAGAGGACGAGCGCTATTGAAAGCATTCGCTCTCCTTGACTAGCCTAGTGAACAAGAGATGTTCTTACACATTTCAAAGAGAATATGCAGGGTCCATTATAGATCTCACGATTGTTAGCAGCTGCCTAATTGGCTTAGTTAGATCGTGGACGGTGAGAGATCATTACACAAATAGTGACCACCAAGCGATAATAATGGAGATAAGAATATTAAAACAGAAATCCAACGGAAGGGCAACGACAAAAAGAGTCGGTTGGAAAACAAAGAATTATGATGAGGAGACATTCCTGCTGGCTTTAGAAGAAAACAGCTGTCTGGATCTGTGAATGATAAGGTCGGGCAAGAAATGGGAAATATTACCCGAGCCTGCGACGCAACGATACCAAAGAGAGCTCTAAACAATAGACGACCGCCAGTATACTGGTGGGATAAAGAAATCGACGTGGCCCGCAAAGAGTGTCATCGAACCAGAAGACGGGAACACCGGGCTAAGAGGAAATACTACAAGACTGGTCGTGGTAAATAAATAGTAGACACCCTAAATAAAGAAATAAAAAATGCTAAGCCGATACTTAAGAGGAAAATCCGAGAGAATAAACGACGGTGCCTGAAAGAGTTACAGGATGAGGTTGAGCTGGACCCCTGGGGGCGACCGTACAAAGTGGTAATGAAGAAGATAAAGGAAGGTTATATCCCCCCTCCTAAAAGCCCGGAATTGCTGAATCGTATTGTGGCCACTATTTCCCCTTCAACTGGAAGTAACAGCTATTCCTGAAGCGGGGGCGAATGACGAAACTATTCCAGCAATCACCACAGAGGAATTACTGGCTGCATGCAAAAAAAATTAGAAACAACAAGGCTCCAGGCCTGGATAGCATACCCAATATTGCATTCAAAGAAGCTATATAGGCACGCCCCGATAATTTTGTGGACCTGTACAATTCATGTCTCGACGAAGGGACGTTTCCTAAGAACTGGAAGAAGCAACGCCTGGTGCTATTACCAAAAGAAGATAAGCCACCTGGAGAAGCTACCTCATACAGACCACTCTGCATGCTGGACACGCCCGGGAAAGATTTTAGAGCGGATAATCGGCGTTAGAATGAACTTAATCATTAAAAAACTAGGTGGATTAACGAAATATCAATACGGCTTTAGGAAAAACGCTTCACTCTTGACGCCGTAAGCTTAGCAGTCGACACCGCTAGAACTGCAATAGAAGGAAAAAGATGTAAAGGAGAAGCCAAGAAGTACTGTGCTATTATTACACTGGATGTTAAAAATGCGTTTAACTCAGCCAGCTGGGGCAAGATACACAAGGCACTACGGAAAAAAGGTACCAGCATATATAAGAAGGATTATGTCTGACTACCTGAAAGACAGAACTTTTTTGTATGACACAGAGAGCGTCACAAAAACCTATCAAGTAACCGGAGGGGTCCCACAAGGGTCAGTGCTTGGCCCATTATACGATGGAGTACTGAGGCTAGAGCTACCCGATGGGGCAACGGTTGTAGGGTTTGAAGATAACATTACAGTAG
Organism: Nasonia oneida; assembly: GCA_037356405.1. Classification (NCBI taxonomy): domain Eukaryota; kingdom Metazoa; phylum Arthropoda; class Insecta; order Hymenoptera; family Pteromalidae; genus Nasonia; species Nasonia oneida. The sequence goes on along the minus strand of JAZHPH010000284.1, from coordinate 113,017 downwards.
TGGTAACAGCAAAGCAAAAGAAGAGGTGACGGAAATCGCTAACAAGGCAGTAGATAAAATCCACGATTGGCTAAAGCAGACTGGACTTAAGCTTGCTAGCCATTAAACGAAGGGGGTAAGGCTAAAAATTAAAAAAAAAAATAAAAATAAAGGGTAAAGATTAGAAATTCAAAATTTATAAACTGAGATATCGAAATGAAAAAATTTATAAAACAAAAATGTTGAATCGAAAGGTTCAGGTTTTCAAAATTATACCTTTTCAATATTCTGGGACTTAAAATTTTACCTTTAAATGGCTTATAGGGTACGTATAACATATATATATATATATATATATATATATATATATATATATATATATATATGACTTTGAAAATATTTTTAATGAAAATGTAAGAAAATTTTACAAAAAAAAGTATCTATATGTTATATCTAAAAAATGCTTCCCTGAGGATCTATAAATTAATTAAATCATGCTAAAAACCCAAAAATTTCCACAATTGACATCTTTGGCACCATGCCATTTTGAAATAAAGTAATTTAAAAATCTGAAAAAATTCAGGGGCATTGGAAACACCTTTTAGAACATATTTACCGCGGGTTGCAGAAGAAAAAAAAATATATATATACATTTTAAATATGTATATTTCATAAATACATTTTGTAGTATTGAAATTTATAATTACAGATAATCTGACACTTATAATATTGTAAAATTATATAATGAAACTTATTAAGGGGACAAATATATCTTCTTATAATTCTCAAAATGTTTTGTTTTGAATTATTTTAATATAGATGTTCGCTTGAAATTTTATACTATCAGAACCGACTAATATACAGTAAATTATTATTTTTGTACAATTAAAAGAGAGTTGAGATCCGGGCTTGTACTCGTGATTTTTTAGTTTATAGATTAAAGATTATATGACTCAGTTCTTTTGTGAGTTGAAGTATTTGAGTATAAATCATTCTATATTATAACATTTAGATTTTTGAACTTTGGAATTAAGAGAAAATTTAATTTATCTAAGAATATTTTGTGTTTTTTTAAACATATCCATTTTTTATAATACTTTTAGGATAAAAAAACTGAACATGTTTCAATATACATTTGATTTATTTTAATTTAGAACATTAATTTGTAATTTAGCATTTATTTTTATATTTACATTTTATGTATACATCTATATATATATATATATATATATATATATATATATATATATATAGTTTAAGGATTTGTGTTTAAGTATACTTTGCATTTTTTAACATTGCTGTATATATATTCTGCAAATTGTTTTTATCAGAAAAAATCATAATAGAAAATTTCATAGAACGGTTGCAGCATTTTCATAAATGGATAAGCTAAAATACTCAAAAGGAAATTACGTAAAACAGCTGCAGTATTTTAAGATAAATGCATGTGCTGAAAATCATAATAGAAAATTTCATACAATGGCTGCAGCAATATAATAAACGAATGCGCTGGAAAACTTAAAAGTAAATTTTGTAAAACAACTGCAGCATTTTAAGATAAATAAATGCGCTGAAAACCATAATAGAAAATTGTATCTAACGTTTGCAGCATTTAAATAAATGAATGTGCTTGAACACTTAAAAGTAAATTTTATGACACAGCTGCAGCATTTCAAGATAAATGCATGCGCTGAATACCATAATATGAAATTATATAAAACAGCTGCAGCATTTTAATAAAAGGGTGCACTGAAAATTAATAAAATAAAAGAAAAAAATACATATGACTTTCGAAAAATATACCTTACCAACACGTCCTTGCCGTGAAAGTCGGGTAACAACATAATAAAGTTAGCTAACGTTCGAAGAATTGAAAACATAATTTTCGATTATTTCTTTTTATATTAATTGCAAGTATATCGGACATCACAACCTATTACGAGACACCATCGATAAAACTTTTTTCATACTTCAAAATAGGTAAGACGAACTATATGAAATAGATTAATAATCTTCTTAATTTTGATCGATAAAAAATCAGTAAATCTTAAATATTTGAAACATTAAGATTGTTCGGAATGTACTAAATTTACTCGAAATATATTAGTATACATACTTCCCTGTTGTTTATCAATGACGTCTGCGCATGCGCGAAAATATGTATAAATAGCTTGAAAATTGGATCCAGTGCTCATACTGCTCCGACCTCTAGAAGCGGTAACATCAATAAATCAAAGTATTTTAATAAATAAAATATTGAAGAATTTTCTTCTATTTTATTTTCTATTAATTATTGCAGTATCAGAAGTAGACATAACGTTCAAAAGGATGTGCCAATTAAGTTAATATAAATACTTTCCTGTTGTTTATTAATGACATCTGCGCATGCGCAAAGATAGGTATACATAGCGTGAAAAATTAATATTAGTGCTCATTCTTCTCTGACCTCTAGAAGCGGTAACATCGGTGAATCCAATTATTTTGATTATTAAAATTATCTGGAATATACTTTTATACTTATTCACTCGAATTATTGTAGTATCAGAAGCAGACTAATCGTTCGGAAGACTGCGCATGTTGTGTTAATATACATTATTTCCTGTTGGTTATCAATGACATCCGCGCATGCGCAAAAATATGTATAAATAGCGTAAAAAATTGGTTCCAGGGCTCGTTCTGCTCTAACCTCTGGAAGCGGTAACATTGGTGAATCCCATTATTTTGATTATTAATATTATCTGGAATATACTTTCATAGTTATTCGCTTGAATTTATTGCACTATCGAAGCAGACTAAACGTTTGGAAGACTGCGCAGGTTAAGTTTATATAAATACTTTCCTGTTATTCATCAATAAACTTTTATTAAATTTTCCTCTAGTCATTCTGCTCTGACCTGTAGAAGCGGTATGTTTGCGTAATATGTATGCGTTAAGATCAGTGAATCATAGTCATAGATAATTTAGTATCAGAAACAGAAATGTTTTAAAGTCTGCGCAGGTTATAATTTATATTATTTCTTATTTGAAGTGCGTTTAATAATTTTAATAACTACAACTTTGTGCATATATTGACTTTATGGGTCTCAATGAAGCGACGCTGTTCGCTTTCGCGATCGGTAAGACGGATCTGAAATTGGTACCTTTAAGTCGATGTTATTGCACAAGGTTGTTATTTAATTGATGATTTAAATGAGATTTAATATAATAGAGAGGTCCCTCTAATTCATGAAAAAATTATGAACTCGGAAAATCGGAGGACAAGAGAACCGGAGAATCGGAGAAACGGAGAACGCCAAAATGGATTTCTCTTTAATATAATAGGGAATTATTTTAAAACGCGTTTTACATTAGAATTTAATAAACAAAACAGATAATTCACCAATAAAACTACCGTTTTTTACGTCCATTGTTTATTTAAAATATAGCACATGAAATAATGAATCAATTAATTAGTATAATACAAAAATTGATATAAGGGTGTTCTTATTAGAACATCTATATCTAATAATTACGACAGTCTCAACTCTTTCACACGCACAGAGTAAATTTTATTTATACTACAATCCAAAATTTATCACGAATTATTATAGTTTAAAATAAAATATATTCCCTCACGATGACGGGATGTCAACTACTAATGAGTACATCAGATATCGATCGAAATTACCAGGTGCCAGGCCGACTTCCAGGACGACGGGACATCGTCTACAAATGAGTGCACTAGCTGTATATATCTATAAAGATCAGAAATATTAACTTATTTACTAAAATATAAGAAAAAGGCTAATAAACGGGGTGAAAACTAAATATAAAAATGTCAAGTAAATGTTTTTTTGCTATACGCATTAAAATATCATTTTTTGGGAAAACATAATTTTAACTTTAGTTTTATATCTTAATGCGTATAGCAAAAAAACATTTACTAGTACTTATACTTGCTATCGGGGTACTACCGCGCCCCTTAATTTGTACGCATGCGCGGACTGCTATTGTAAAATATAAATATTATCGTACAAATGTAACATGTGAGAGTCGATGGTTTTGTTCTTCGTAAGGTGTTAAGTTCACGATTGCTGCGAAAATATCGGGGCAATGAAATGAGTACAATAGATTATCGGTAAATGCGTTCGTTTATTAATCGTAATTCACAATGTATGGTTTAGTTTTTTTAGATATATATATTAGCAACATGTAATACATGTAAAGCCTCTCATATGTTTTTCGTGCAAATAATATAATAGTGCGTCTTAATCTAATCAAGCGCCGCGAGCTTACGTCACTGACGTAACTGATTGAGGCGCAGCCCGCAAACTGAAAAATTGTGAATTTTCTGAAGTAGCAATATATAAAAAATAACTTAATGAGAAACATCAATTAATGTAATTTTTTGTTCATTGATCGAAGTACATTTTTTACATAGTTTGATCACATAATAGTACATTACACAACTAGGGGCGAAAGTTGACCCCCCCCCCCCCAGTTCAGCCCGCAAATATGTATATACATAAATAAAAAAAATACTATTGGATAGATCTGAATTTGCTCAGTCCACCCACGTTATTATTTTAATTTGCCCCGCCTTGGTCTTTATAGGAAAAATCAAAATAAAAAATTGAAATATTTACAACTTTGGAATACTTGTATCTCACTAAGCGAGTATAATAACAGAAGTTTAAATATGGCAAAAAATTGCTCAGGGGCTATTTCAATTTGCCCTGCAGCCAAATATCAATAATATTCAATTATTAATAGAGAATTCCGACATTTCAACACGTCACTGAGACACTGAATAATCGAATAGTAGTATCGATAGATCAAAATATAGACCTATACGAGATACATATGATGTTGACATATACCTAACCTCATTTTGCAACTTCTATAGACTCTCTGATTAGTACAACAGGTGTTTATTGCAATATAATAAAAGCCAGAAATAGAAATAAAGTTAATCATTAAACAAAATTTAAAAAAAGATGGAAAGTGTGTACAAACGTAGACGTGGAATAGAGTGGGAGAGTTGTTTGTACAAAAGGTTGATAAATTATTTACGATCAAATCAAATGTGTATTGACATCAACATTTCTATTGAAGATGTCAAAAAGTTAAGTGTCGAAATTTTTCCCAAGCACGGTCATAGAAAAAAGTACCAAGACAATGTTTTGGATTTTTTGCAGCAATATTCAGATATTATCACCAAACATGTTTCAGGTATCTAAATTATTCTTCAAATTATTCGTTGAACTGACATAATTTTTTCATACAAAAACGCAGCTGTTGTATATAATTTAATGTGTATATTTAATTTCACAGCTGAACCAAACAACACAATCAGTGCACCAAAATTAAAACTATGGTTGGCATATAAAGAAAAGCTTGTTTCAGCAATGATAAATGCCAATGTGAGAATGGAAATAACTCAATTTGTCAAGGATCATACTTACAAGATTCCTTACAATATACGAAGAATAATTATCTGCAATATTTATAATATTCAAGATGAGCAATGTGAGCAGTGGATGATTCAGTACTTGATAAATGTACTGTCTTTCAATCGACAAGAAATTTGTGATGAATTGAAAAAATTACTTCAAAACTGTTCAACTATAAGCAGTGAAAGTTTGCACGAACCTTTTACAGGGTTTGCAGATGATGAAGTAAAAAAGTCTAAATCTTATAAAAATACTTTTGATACCTTTGTTAAAAGCAGTGAAAGTTTGCATGAACCTTTTACAGGGTTTGCAGATGATGAAGTACAAAAGTCTAAATCTTATAAAAATACTTTTGATACCTTTGTAAATAAACAATGTGTAAACGATAAAGAAGTTTCAGAGATCATATTGACTAATATGGAGCACGTAATACCAGAAACAAAGACTTCTCATAAGGATAAAACTTCTATTAGACAAAGAAAATGTACAAGAACAAGTTTAGGTAAATAACAACAAATATTACTCTAAATTCGTTCATTTAAAACGTGTTACATTTAATATTATGATGATTTGTAGTTGAACTTCGTGACAAAATAACTCAAAACGCCATTCAGGAAAAGTAATAAGTTGGCTGTTTTTTTCAGATGATGAGAGTGAACAATTATTGCTCTTAAAGAAGCTTATTATTCTAAGTATAGTGACAGAAAACAATCCTGATTTTAATCGCTTTATGAGTAGTGTGAGTAGAATATCTCGCATTATTAAACAAAGAATTTTAGAAGCTCTGTTCCAAGATGATTTCAAGGAATATCACTACTCATTACTAGATCTCATGATGCCATATAGATGTCATATTCGAGAAAAAAAAAAGAAATAAAAGCTTTGTTTGATATGCACAAAATAAATTTTCAAAGTGAGCTGCGTGGATTCGAATTCTTCGATGATTCAGAACGTACATTCTATAAAGGTATTTAATTTTATATTTTTATGTAGTTTTGGAATAATAACTCATTTTTCACATTGACCGATGGTTTACACATATTTACTTTGCAGTGCTTGGCCGAATCAACAAGTGAAACAGACATACAGTATGCTGTCAAATGATTATTGTTAATTTATGAGATCAACATGGACGCTACAACTTTCTGGGATTAGGATTAAGTATTAATATAAAAAATTCAAACCCCATTATTATCAAATATAATTTTTATTGAATAAATATTGGCTTTCACATCATTAAGACCATACAACTCTTATCTCATTTTATAATATTGATCTTTCATTATATATTACATTTTTTAAAATCTTCATAAAAGAAATTTGTTATATCTATTTAATCTTGAATTACATTATTATCTAAAATGTTATAAAATTCAAATATTCACTTACAAAAATATGGAACAAATATCGCCCACTACAATTGAAAATTTCATATATGCATGCAGCAATAGATTGCATTTTTAACCTAACCTACAATTTTAGTTCTGTGATGACTGATGACAAAGAAACGGCTACTTATGGAGCGATTATTTTGGAGCTGCTATTTGGAAAATAATTGCACGCTAGGAGTAAGGTATAAGGTTTTTACTTATTTTTTAACAATATATATAACGTATCCTAAATATTTTGACTCTTTACATAGAAAATTCCACTTATTTTAACACTTTTCAAGTGTGCTTGTACTGATTCTTTGAATTTAACCAGATCATTCCGTTCAATCCAATTGCCATTCATTCTACAATATGCAACATAATGACCAAGCCCATATTCATCCGGAGATGGTACATAATTTACAATGCCACATAAAGTAAATGATTCTTCTTTAACAGTGATTCGTGTGGGTACTTGGTCTAATGTTGATTTCAGATTTGCTGCATCAATTTTCAGTCTATTTGCATAAGTTGATGCTCTGTATGCCTCATCTGCATCAATCCATATATAGGGTCCTAATGTGTATTGACCCAAAACACTTATATCTCTGCAATTTTCGCAAACAAAACTTTTATCACTGAAATAATTATTTATTTCTTGTTCAAAGTTTCTATATTGGTGTGACCAAACAATTTTCAAATCTGGTAGTGGAATAGTCAATACTTTATTTTCTTCTCTGTGTTGACATAGACTGCAATATCTCACTAGCATTGTACAATCATATGGATTCATCAATAATTCAAATAAGCGAGTTACGTTAACCTCACAGTTTATGACACTAGTGTCAACTACAACATTAAATAATGAGTATAACAAATGGGCACGGTTTGTATACAATACAGTATTTGTTCCTGAGATTGAGTGTTCTATTATCGTACTTGCATAGCATAGATATTTTTTAGCTTTTTGATCATGTACACTATTTTCAATAAAATTTCTGAAATCTGTGATATTACAGCAAGCAATACTCAGGATTTCTGTAATTGAATCAAAGCCACAGGTATTTGTAAACGATAACTTTTTTCCTTTCATAGCTTTTTCTGGTTGTTTATTTCCATTTTGAATGTTTCTTTTTTTATCTTTTGCTCCTTTTGAATCTGGTCGCTGGAGACGCAAACGGATTTCTTTATATGGGCGAACATGAATTCCTCGTTGTTTTTCTTGATTTTTTTTTGTTGGATTGGAAATGCATTGATTGCCAAGCAAATCTTGTGCTGTGCATTTTTCATTACTCTGTAATGATGAAGAGTGTAGTTCCATGCCATTTCTAAAATGTGTGTAGTCGTGGTCTGCTAGCGAAATATCTTCTTTGACATCTTTTTGATTAGAAGTATACATACTCTCAGAGGTGTATACAATCTCTTCTTGTACAATCTCTTCTCGTACAACCACTTCTTGCAAAATCTCTCCTCTCACAATCTCTTCTTGGAATGGTTCAACTGTTTTATTGTCAAAGCAATTATCCGTTTCATTATTTTCTGACACAATAGTGAAATTATTTAAAAAATCTTCATGCTCCATCTTTGAATATTTGTTCTTCCATCTTTCCACAGCATGCAAATGTTCAGCACTGCTGTTTACTCTAGGCTCCCTTGTAACACATTGCTCCTTTTTCAAATTATTTAAAGCAGCTCGGGCTAATTTCATGTCAGCATCAATATTTCTTGCATGCATGACAAAGAGTTTGTCCTCTCGCATAATACTTTCTAAGGCAAGTTTTAACTCTCCAAAATATGCTTCGGATCGAGCTGAAGTCGCTACAGCATCAGAATTATTAAAATATTTGTTCATTACACTCGACCAACATACAAACTCTTTACATAAATTAACAAATCTGTTGGCAAAATCTGGCAAGTGATAGTCTGAGTTCCAACAGAATCTTTTTCCTTATTAACCACGGTTAATACATCTTTCTTGATATTTTCAATAAAAATGTAAGTTAGTTTACATTTCTGATCAGGATTTTCTTCTGTTAAGGCTGTTGGATCATATACATTGTCCTTCAGTTCATGTATTTTTGAAATATTTGCGTCAAAGTTGAAACTCTCTATCCTTGCAACTAGATAATTGATAGCTTTTTGGCAACTTTCATTGTCCACTTTACTGTACGCAACAATAAAAACACATTGCAAGCATTCTACAAACTGTTCTAAATTTTCTATAGTAGTCATAAATCCAACAGACTTTATATACAATAATGTTACTTTTGAATTTGCAGTTGAGAAGCAAGGCCATCTGGTTACTGCGTGTTCTACATGAGCTATGTCGGTTCTCATCTGTGTTGGAATATCCACAGATGTTCTTTTACCAAGTAAAATTTCTAGACATAGATCATTATACGCATCAAAAGTCATTGTATTAAATGCCAAACAAGCACCTATTTGTATTGCTTTACCCATATCAGTTGTTATTGTTCTAGGTTTGTGTGCCCCAGATTGTATCCAAGTCTGTAGCCAATATGTGTAGAAACAAGTATCGTTCTTCTCAGACATAGCTTGCGTTAGAGGCACAATCATGTTATTGAAGTGCGTGACCATAACTGAAAGATAAACGTCACTTGAATCTCCACCAGGTCTTTTAACTTTTAGTGTTATCGATGCTGTAGCATCCAACGATACTGGATTATCCAATTTATTTAAGATATCATTATTGATACTGATTTGCTGTGGTGACCAGTACATCAAATGAAACTTATCGTATCCAATCTCTCTAATAAATTTGTTAAATTCACAACTGTTTTTTATTTCAGTCAGTGAATCAAACAAATTTATTCCACGTTTTATACCTAATTTTTTATTTTTGGCATCTTGCCTGGCGTTTTGAAGCTGAGACAATTTGTACAAATGTGCTGGTTCAGGATCATCATCATTCATTTCTATTCTAGCATTATCCCTCCTCCATTGCTTAGGTAATGTATGTATAACTTCTTTTTCTACTTTGGTTTTTGCTGATTTTTGCAAACGAATTTTTTTTGAGTGAGGTATTGCCCTTGCATCTATGGTGCTGACAGTAAACATTACAGGCTCATCTAATACAGGCTTATCACATACAAGATTAATCTGTGATTCACATTCAGTACAATGTCCGTCTATTTTTATGTAAGCATTATAATTATCACCTACAGTGTGTCGATCAAAGCTATAAGCACATGGTAATTTTTTACAATCCCATATTAATTTTCTAACAGTATCAGTCCAACCTTCTTGTAGTGATTCAGCTTTGCGCCCACTTACATAAACTTTTTCGATTGGACGTATTGCACACCATTCATCACTCGGTACTACGATATCAAATGTTATTTTGTTTTTATTACACTTATTTATCAGCTTCTTTTTCTTTTTCGAAACTTCAACTTCATCTGTACCACTACAGTCGTTATAGTCCTTATCTTCTTTACTACTAATTTTTCGTTTTCTTGGTGTAACTTGTACATCTTCATCAATATTTGATAAATCTAAATCATCTATTTCATGATCATTTTTGTCAATAATCTGTTCTCTTAACCCCTTGTGTATTTTATAATAAGTCAGGATGTTGTGTCTATCTTGACGAACAAAATTATATAAATTAACAGGGTTAATCAAATTATTTAAACTCGCACACACTTCCTTCCACAATTTATCTTTCCGAGCAATCAATTCATTGTTCTCATAAATTTCAAATTCTTTTAGTTTTTCTAATATCTCCTCAGAAGAAATTGCAGCTTTTCGACCAACCATTTTAGTGTATTATCTATACTTTTTTACATATTTTAGAACATGTGCTGCAATAACCTAGTCCTGAATAACAAGTATTAAAATACTTTGTTTGTCTTTTGTTTTTCTATAAATTCGAAATTACTGTGAGCTTGAACTTGCAATATGCCTACATCTCGATCGATTAATCGAAAGATTTTTGAATCTTGATGTTACTTGTTATAGCTGATGGGTGGCGCCACAAAATAGCGATACAGTGAAACATAACCTCCAACTAGTCAAACTGTAGTATATACAAATTTTTCGATATGTACTTTTAACACAAAAATATTTCAACATTTCAAGTAATTGTTAATAATATGTCAAAATCGTAGAAAATTTTGATGAGTGGATAGTATTTTAGTTCAATACTTACGGTATTTCTAACAGAATTTCCAACATATGAGAGAAAAGATAGGTAATTTTTCATAAGAGCATATTGACATATTAATATATTTTGCATTATTTTTCAGAGATCTCCCTACGTGCTTACGAAACAACAATTTTCTACGTAAGGAACCATCATTGTCATTTTTTGATGCTGGCTTCAGGAGGACTTTTTGAGTTCACACTTAAAAACTCAAAAAAATTTAGTCTGTATAAGGTAAATTTGTAAGGTAGACTCAATTTACTTATTAATATTGTTGTAAGGGAATATTTTGTTAAGCTAGTATGCAAGTAAATACGAATACTTAGTATTGAAAAGGGTTCTGAAAAAATTCCCTACTTACCGTACTGAATTTTGAAATAAATAGATTTATGCCTACTGAAAGTGAGTTTAAAGAACATTTTTAAATTTATTTATAAAACATATTTTCATTATAAAATCAATTTGTTCTTATGGTAATTTTAATAAACATATTTAATCATTCTTAAAGTTACTAACAATATTTTTATTTACTTCTAAGGTTTTGGACCTCCTGTCAGATTGTTGTAGATTCCTGACTCATTCTATACTGCATCGCTAAGTAATCGCATTGCAAGCAGAAGAGATGAAGATAAAGCAGTGTTATTTGACAGAGACCCAAAGATTTTCTGTTATTCATAACTACCTGCAAACTAAAGATATGGACCTGGAAAGTGTAAATATATTAAGGTACGAAGCTGACTGTTTTAAAAAAGCGCTTCTAATTAAAAGACTGATGCTTTGTGAAGATTTGGCTCAATCTCCATGTGATGTTTAATTTTATGATTTTTTACCATCTCCAAGTGAGTATTAATGAAAAATAATTATATAAATTTGAAATTGATGTTTATTAATAGATTCAACGAACTAGCACAATAACAGAAAATATTTAATTTTGTTTTCAGTTATCGTTCCATTGATACTTTGTTGAGACCATTAACCATTAGTATCGATAGAAAAGTGGAATCTTATTTCCTATGTCAGTCAAATGAGACTATAGTATGCTGTTACGGACTACTGGCTATAGAGGCAAGGGTCCAACCTATTTAAATCTATTACATACTCCAGCTCGTTGGTGGCAAGCTCAATGAATATTCGAGTCTACTGAACAAGTGGAACGGCGTATTAATCGGTAGTGGATTGAACGACTTGAATTGTCAGAAGGTCTCATAAATTTCCCTGACCAAGGAAAATTCAACGAATATGTAATTTACCGGAAAACTGTGATAACAAAAGGTTGGTAATAGTTTTCAATATAAAGAACTTTCAGATAGAAATTTATTATAGTGTAAATAATGAGCGAACAAATGCATATACAGAATTTAAAATATTTTCTATTTGTCACTAAAAAAGAATAAAAATGATTTTTTGCAGACTTTAGATAAAAGCCTAGATGAGGTCTGCGAAGCACTGGACATCGCTTTTTGATTTAGAAACGAGCTATAGTAAGGGCGAGCAAGAGAAAATCAAAGACATTCCAAATTTAGATATAAGTTTGAAGAAGTCGAACAAGGAGGAGGGGACGCCACAGGATCCTATCAAATGGTTTGGTGTTCTAGTACCACAGAGTTTGAAAACCGCGCAGAAACATTTTCAGGACGCTCTTTACCTCGCTGTAAAAATTGCCAATGTACAAGCTCAGTTGACAAAAGTCACAAGTCAGTCTGAGTCTTTGAAATTGCTAAAAAAAGTCGCTATATGATTAAGATATTTTTTAATGAAGTTTTTGTAATATATCAGAGATGCGTATTTTTCTATAAGGTCTAATTAATTTCAAAAAGTACAGTGGCTTGTTTGTAATATACTTAATAAATAGAGAAAAAGTTCAGTTTTATATAAATTTTATTGTTCATTTGTGATCTCCGTACTTCAACCAACTATCCCTTTTTTACAACTATTATCTTGAGAATCAAATATATTTGTACATACATTATTAACCATTATTCCATATAATAGTGAAAAAATAAGTTTTGTACCGAGTGTATTAACCATAGATAAAACAAAAGTAGTAAAAAAATAATCCTTGTCAAATGCACATCCTTTAAGAATTAAAAAACCTATAGACACAATAAGTGCATAAATGATCAACCAAGTTTTAATTGTAAAAGAGTATGAAAAAATCATTAAACCATCACAATTTAATATAGGCACCATTGTTTTGATAAATTAGTATTCGTGAATTTCAACAAGAACATTTAGTACAGCTTGTACTATACATAGTTTGATCGCTCATTATATATATATTATAATATAAAATAAATTAAATTGCCTATTTTTTTTACCAAATGAATATAAGTAGTTTTCTCGTTAAACTTTACAGAGTTTAATAACATAAGAAAATACTGTGTTTTTGTCATATTTTTCATATCTAACAATTAGATATTGTTTTGTTAAAAATATTTGATTGAGGCAACTTAGTAGAACGTGTAATACCTTTACAAAAAAACGTTTAACAGTTTGTTTCAGATTTCTCTTTAACTGCTGGAATGTCTTTGGTGTTTATCAAGTAATAGAAAAATATGATTTCTATTCTCTCTTTAAAAAGTATAAACGTGTTTATCGTGTGTTTTTGATATTTTAAGAATTTCTTGCAAATGTTTGCTACTCTCTAAACCAAATTCATCTATTAGTATGCGAGACATGACAGCAATTCCGAAAAAGTAAAGCTAATTAATACCTAGTATGTAGAAATTAGAAATAAAAAGAAGTTGCCGTATTTACCTTCCTCCTGAAAGATTATACAAAAATTTCCAATACGAAATTCTCAATTTCTGTGGCTCTACAAGAGCAGCATGAAACAAAACTATTTTCCATAGAGTACTTTATTTTTCATAGGGAAGTAGCTTCCAGCGTGTATTTCGCGAGAATAACGTATACCGAGTAAGGGTCTACATATGTGCTCGGCAATTAATATTATGATCTATAGAAAAGTGAATCTGTGAATCTATGGGTTCATTTGTCCGCTTATTGAAGAAGGCTTTTCATCGATTAACTTCACGAAATAATAGACATTAAATTATATTGATACGAGTGGGACACGCTCGGTTTAGTAATATCAGTATAGGTAAATGTACAAAGTAAATCGATGAGTTCGTTTTTGTGTTTATCGAAAGAGTTTTTTCAACGATTTACTTTATAAAATAACAGGAATAAAAATTACATTAATCCGTTCCAAATAAGTATGTGCTATTAGTTTCCTGATATTTGATCGGGGCATATATGCTCTAATTTTTAGTATTATTTGTATTGTAACATATACATAGTAAATCGATGGGTTCTTTCATTTGCGTATAAAAAAAGGATTCTCACCGATTTACTTCATAAAATAACGGGGATATAAGAATTATATTGATCCCTTAAACTAACTATTAGTTTCATAACATATGATTGGGACATGCTTGGTTTAGTAATATTATTATTGAGACATGTGCAAAGTAAATCGATTATATTATTATAAACGTGAGTGAATTTGAAAAGTTTTCTGGTATTGGACACGACAGCGAACCATGCGCAGAATAGTGACGCAGTTGCAACGAAAAATCTGTAATGTCGGAATTCAGGGAGTTATAATCTGCAATCGTTTTTCTATTTTTTACATAATAATAATTGAATATTTTTGATATTTGGCTACAGGGAAAATTGAAGTAGCCCCTGAGCAATTTTTTGCCATATTTAAATGTCTATTATTATGCTCGCTTAGAGAGATACAAGTATTCCAAAGTTGTAAATATTTCATTTTTTTATTTTGATTTTTCCCAAAAAAACCAAGTCGGGGCAAATTAAAATAATAACGTGGATGGACTGAGCAAATTCAGATCTATCCAATAGTATTTTTTTTATTTATGTATATACATATTCGCGGGCTAGACTGGAGGGGGGGGGGGGTCGAAAGTTGGCTTTTTTGAGCGAGATGATTTCAACCAAGCCTGCGGTGCCCTCGACTCCCACTTGTGCTCAATCATCATCCGAGTCTGAAAAAGCCAATTCGCCCCTTGTTGTGTACCATACTTTTTATAATCAGGGTATCGATAGCGCTCTTTTTATAGTCTTTGCGACAATATATATATATATATATATATATATATATATATATGGGTCATTCTTTTTGAAACCGACCACCCCCTATGTCCAAAAATCAGAGACTCGAAATGATTCCTGCCCGGGCTTAAAATTTAGCTTATTGTATCTAGTTTCTATTACTGAGTGGCCTTTTTGCGAAATTCAAAATGGTGGACCGGTACAGCTCCGACAGTACACGAATATGACTACGGAATAGGAGTTATATGTCCTAAAAACTTGCAGGGGCAGAGAAAAAATTAATAACAAAACTTATTGGCATGTATTTTTTTTCGCTGAACACAAATCCACCCTTAGTTTCGGCCTATGGGGTCACCTTTCGTCCATAACCTCAAAAACCAGTCCAATAATGCATTATTACGTGGCTGATACTCGCAAAAGTGGTCAGAAAATTAGGGAAGAAGCTTAGTCGCGTGTATTTTTTCCCGCTAAAGATGAATACACCATTAGTTTTGGCCCGTTATAGACTGTTATGGGACCACCATCCATTCATAATCTCAAAAAACAGCCCATAAATGCAGTATTAAGCAGTTACTACTCGATAAAGTGGTAAAAAAATTAGCGACAAAGCTTTTCTTATGTATTTAGGTCCGTTGTATTATTATTGAATATTTGTTATAGTAATTACATAAAGCATGTATACAATAGTATTAATACTTCCATAAAGAGTACAAAAGTTTCAATGTTGATTATTCAATTACATTAAGTTACATAAGCAATTTTTCTCCATTTTTAGAATTTGAATACTTTTTCATTAATAATAAATTTTGAGATAATATAATGAAACCATGATGAGTTAAGATTCCTGTGACTGGTTTTGCCTCTTCAAATCTTTTATTCAGTTTTCTTTTCATTTTGTCGTGTTCTGTATTGCTAAAGTAAACTATCTGAATAGTTTTAAAAAAATTCTTTGCCCAGTTTACAAGTGGTTCAGGTATTAAAATTGCTTTTGTAGGTTTCGCCAGAAGACTAGCACGATAAGCTCCCCGTTTAAATGCTGCTCCAATGCCATCAAAACAACTTTTCCCATGTGCTGTAGCAGTGTAATGCCACTCAGCTTCGATGCCAAAATCTACTTTATAATTTAATAAATTTGCTATTTGATATTTGTTTTTAAAATGTTGCTTTGCCCCATCTGTCACGTAAATTATTTTTTTAAGTAACTGTTTTCAGATCGGCGGGCGTTTTTCATTTTTTTTCCCGCATATGCCGCATTTGCGGGCAAAAAAAATGAAAAACGCCCGCTAAAACTTTTCAGAAAATTTTCTATATGTATTTGTAATAAATTCTATGATAAAAAATACTTATAAACCCTTTTTTCTGTATACAACAAATTAAATATAGTAAAGAAATTTAAAGATTAATCTACTAAGAGTGTGGTCGCCGCATCTGAAAAAAGTTGTATTAGTCCCACTCAATATGTCAAAAAAACGCAAAAATCCATACTTGTGTTACAAAAAATATGGTGTGCATCAAGGGCTAAGTGGGCTTTTTGGCCTCGTGTGTCGTGTGGTTGCAGTACTCGTCTGCGGCTTGTAAACGCCCTCGCCTTCGGCTCGGGCTAACTCGCCTTGACTCGTACTGCAAGCTCCACACTCGGCCTAAAAAAGCCACTTTACGCCCTTGGTACACAATATACTAGTTTAGCAGATAGAAATCTAAAAGAATAAGTTTCTCCTTAAATTTTTTGAACACTTTTGCGGGTCTCAGAAACGTAATAATGCATTTTTGGACTCTTTTTTGAGGTTATGGACGAAAGGTGGCCCCAGAGGTCAAAACTAAGGGTGGATTCGTATTCAGCGGGAAAAAATACACGCGGCTAAGCTTCTTCCCTAATTTTCTGACCACTTTTGCGAGTATCAGCCACGTAATAATGCATTATTGGACTGGTTTTTGAGGTTATGGACGAAAGGTGACCCCATAGGCCGAAACTAAGGGTGGATTTGTGTTCAGCGAAAAAAAATACATGCCAATAAGTTTTGTTATTAATTTTTTCTCTGCCCCTGCAAGTTTTTAGGACATATAACTCCTATTCCGTAGTCATATTCGTGTACTGTCGGAGCTGTACCGGTCCACCATTTTGAATTTCGCAAAAAGGCCACTCAGTAATGGAAACTAGATACAATAAGCTAAATTTTAAGCCCGGGCAGGAATCATTTCGAGCCTCTGATTTTTGGACAGAGGGGGGTATTCGGTTTCAAAAAGAATGACCCATATATATATATATATATATATATATATATATATATGCGTGAAAGTTGTTTCATTGATCAGTCTGTTCGAATCTTTTGATATAGTATGATCAGTAAATCATAAATATTTTGTACGGTAATATTTCTATAATCAATGTTGTCTCCAGAAATAATCTTAAGTATTAAATATTTTTACTGTTATTACCGTATGTGTTATACATGTATAATCTCTATAAAAGTGATAGAATATCATATAAAAAAAACCTTCTAATAGGTAAAATATTGTCTAGTAAAAGTTTCTTTACAGAAGTAGTGAAATCCCCAGAACAAACATAACTGATATCAAGTAATTGTTTTTTATATTTTTTAGGTGAACGCACGCAGATAATTGTTTTATAACATAAAATATTTTTTACTTCAATTCTTAGTTAATGCAATAGTGTAGGGTTATAAGTAAAATTTTTAATTACTCATCTTTCTTGGCATTTCCAAAAGCATTTTTAATCATATACTTTTAATCCATAGTTCAGAAGTTATTAGAAAAATTTTAAAATATTAAAATCTTGAGTCGTATTTTTTAATATTATACGGTTTTATTATTCAAGTAGCTTTGAAACTATGGATGACAAGTATGATTGCATATACTTTTTAAAAATGCTAAGGGAGATTAGTAATTTAAACTTTTACTTATAAATCCAAACTATTGTATCAACTAAGAATTGAAGTGAAAATATTTTTCTTTATACACTTATTGTTATCTGTAGCTTTACTTTAGTTTAATTTGTTTAGATTTCTTGAGCTCTTCAAACGTGTCTATTTCTAGCACATGTGCTACAGTGCATATTTTTTTTTCTTTCGTTGTTATGACTGAAAGAATTTTTTTTTGTAGCGGATCTATTAATTATCCTACATCCATTAGTATATTCTTATACTATAGCAGATAACATATATTATTACATCTTCTGACGGTCTGACCGTAAAATTAGTTCAAACAAATTACGTGGTCGAAGAAGTCTCTTCCTTGTACTGGTGTTATTATCTGACTTCCAGATAAGCCATCCATTATCAAACTGTTCGGAAAAATTATAGTATTACTATAATATAGTTATTTTAGGTTATGAAATTTTAATGTGTGTACATATATTTACAATCCATACTTGTGTCATAGCTATCCTAATCCTTATGAATACTAAGCTCTTGATGTCTACGTGAATCTTTATTCTGAGTAAATGTCCAGGTCACCAGGAACTCTGAAAAATTCTGCCTAACTCTTTTTTATAGTAAAAAAGTCGTGCGTTACGTGGTTGACAGCGTGTAAGTGCAAGTTCTACTCGTAGATGATAGACACCAATAGCTAACCTTTCGCTTACGTTGCTGTCAGGGTTATCGCCATTATTAACGTAGCTCGCTATTAGTCTGTGGATTTCCGTACGGTCGCGTACGTTTGCCGCACATGCTGATCAAAATTATTTTTTGTAAATATACTCAAAATGTAGAATTCGGCACGATACTGTACAACGACATATATGTACGTACATTCGCGTACGTTTCTGTACAATTATGTAAAAAATGTCCGAATTGCATCCAAAACGTACGCGTACGTACGCGAATATACAGCATTGTAACAGTTACGTACGGAAATGTATTGCAAATATACTGTTATTATTTCCATTCGGAATATAAACAAAAAATTGAAATTTTCATTTTTTGACTATTTAAGGTGTATTCGTCCCCTTAAGTTCACGATTGCTGCGAAAATATCGGGGCAATGATATGAGTACAATAGATTATCGTAAATGCGTTCGTTTATTAATCGTAATTCACAATGTATGGTTTAGTTTTTTTAGATATATATTAGCAACATGTAAATAGTGGGCTATACATTAGAATAATAATAATATTAATTATAAATAATAATAAACATATAAAATATGTCAGTTCTGTTACTTAATGTACCTGTGTGCCACGAAACCATTTACATCTTTTCACAATAACTGACATATTTTATTTGTTTTTTATTAACTTGTATACTTCGATACTTCTACTATAATATAATAGTATACTTAATGGACTTGTGTGCGGTGAAGCTATTCAGGTCTGTTCTCAATAACTTATTATTTTATAACTTTATTATTATTTATGATTTATAGCGCAATATTCACATGTTGCCCATATATATCTAAAATAGGAGATGATTTACCCATATAGCACCCAATCTTTCAGCAATATTGTCTGAAGGTTGCATTTGCTGATTCGTCAGATTCGAAACTATTGTACCAGGGTGATATAACCTTTGGAAGATTTTCCTGCAATATTGCTGTAAGGCATGATGTCCGTTTTTGGATTGCATTTCCAAAAGACAATAAGCATATTGTGGCAATATTGCTCGAATATTGTGTCAATATTGTAAAATATAGGTGAAAAACACTATCGTTAAAATATTAAGCAAGCTTTTTTAGGAGCTCCCATGCCCTATTCGGGGACTACCATCCAGATGATACTTCCCAAAATAGGAGGATAACGATCATCATTGATAAGGACAAGCCTACACGGAAAAAAAAGCGAGCCTGGGAGGACACCGGCACTCGTGTGCAGAATCAGAAAAGCTGAATTATGCCGATACAGCGCATACGCATGCCATTAGGGTACACCATTGTGCCGAATGAGAACGGTACCTCTGCGCAGAATATCTGTCAAGATCATCACTTTTACATTTAATTGTTGAAAATCTTGAACACACAAATTTCACCTTATGTTGTTTTTAATATTCACACTTACATAAAAACGGGCATGCCAGAATAGTATATATATATGTTAGTGAGTTTTGAGTGTGATTATATGTAAGTTTGTATGTATGAATATTCA
Source organism: Nasonia oneida (assembly GCA_037356405.1). NCBI lineage: Eukaryota > Metazoa > Arthropoda > Insecta > Hymenoptera > Pteromalidae > Nasonia > Nasonia oneida. The sequence goes on along the minus strand of JAZHPH010000284.1, from coordinate 92,901 downwards.
AGGTTAGATTACTGCCCTCAATACATTGCCTTGTATTTTCAAAATTTATTGTAAAATCCTTTTTTTAAACGTAAATGATTTTAAAATTTACTGCGTTAAAAGAAATTTAATTATTAAGTTTATGGATTTTAGGTTATAAACCCATTGGTGGAGTCAAGTGTGTCAACATAATGTGGACATATTTTGTTGACACATTATGCTAAGAAAAATATGGCCAGTAGTTATTCACCGCCCATATCTTAAGGCGTATTTTCTACGAGGGTTGTTATATTTGTTACAATTTTATTTAAAGGTGTATCACTGATACACCTTTGAACAAAATTATAAGAAATTAGAACTCTGATGCTACACGCTGAATCGAATGGAGAAAAATGAGGCAACGCGCAGCACAAGAACTGGTGCCAAAACAGCACCGGGTCTGTGCTGCATCGGCTTCGCTTAGACCGTTCTCATTCGGCACGATTGTGTGCCCTAATGGCACGCGTATGCGTTGTATCGGCATAATTCAGCTTTCCTGATTCTGCACACGAGTGACGGTGTCCTCCCAGGCCCACTTTCTGGCCAGGCTTCACGCAAAAATTCTCGGTGGGATTCCTCCACTTTTCTCGCTGCTGCAAATGGAGGAGTATTCCGACGACCAACGATTCCAAAATTGATTGAGTATCTATTGGAGCAGCTGAAAACGATTTAAACGATTCTGCGGCACGTCCGGCGAATCAGCATCTGGAATCAGCGCTGAGGTACTCCCTGTCAAAAAGTGAAAAGGGGTCAACGCATAAAGGTCATCGATGTCGGAAGTCAGAGTCTTTATTGGACGAGAATTAAGATACGCTTCTATCTCAAAGAGAACTGTCGAAAGCTCCTCGAACGTGAAAGTATGTTTGCCTACAACCCGCTTCAAGTGGTGCTTCACGGACTTAATTCCTCCTAGCGCTCCACATTATAGAGGCTTGTGGGAAGCCGGAGTAAGCACCCACTCCGTTCCGTCATTCGCGAGAACCGAGGCAACCTTCTGATAGAAATCCGACGCTCGCTGGAACATCGCCTTCAGTTCGTTGTCAGCTCCACGGAAGTTGGTGGCGTTATCGCTGTATAGTAGGGGTGTGCGAGTCAAAAGTCGAGTTTTACATATGTTTACGACATTATAGTGCAAATAATTAAAACAAAGATATAATAATATATTATAAGTGTTTAGATTTTAAGTTGATTTATGGATTGAAAAGATTCAATAGATTACAAAAGCAAAAAAAGTTGATTGGTTGAAAAATCAGTCCAAATGACCAATCGAGTTACTTTTTAGGCAAAAGCTCGAAAAAAACTCGAAAAAGTACTCGAAGCTTTGAGTAACATATCACTTTTACGAAACAGGGAAAAATCATAGTATTCGTTAGATATGTGTAAAAACTCAACAATCGTGGCATTTAAGTAGATTTTTAACATCCCAGATTTAATTTGCAATCAAAATAAAAAAAGTTCGAGTTTGACTCGCACATTCCTACTGTAGAGCTTCTGGCACACCCCTCGCCTACCAACGAATCAACAGTATGCACTGATAAATGTGGCTGTCGTCAGGTCGCTCACCAGCTCCAAATAAATTACTCGAGTGGAAAAGCAAACAAAGACGACGATGTACCCCTTGTGCGATTTGTGTCCACGACCCTTGGTTGTGCGAACCTGAATGGGACCAGCGTAGTCTAAACCTGAAATTGAAAACGGCCTACTAGCATGCACTCTCCTTCCTGCTCACAATCCAGGCCTGCTACATCAGAACGCCGGAAGTCAAAGTAGGTCCACCATGCAAGCAAAGTCGATGAGCAGACTACGAGTGAGACAGTCGACCACCTACTCTCAAAATATTATTATTGCCAATGTAAGGATTTTATTTACTGAGCCGATTGCCCTTCGGTAATCTCCCTCCAGCCTTCAACGCTTCGATCTCGACTGCAAAACTGCTTGCGTGCGACAAACAAATGACAATGCTGTGTGCTTCCGCCAACTCCGACAGCATAAGAAATTTAGGAAGCGGTTCTTGAGCCCCTTTTCGCCTACGATAATTAAGAATAGGACGTCTCGCAAACGCAACGATCCGAACTAAGCGAGACAACGAAGAAAATCTGGTTAATAGCTCCGGTTCCGACGGCACCTTCTTCGTATGGAGAGCTAGCCGAGTCTCTGCTGGCTGTGGCCACTTGTTCGTAGCTTATAAAAGCCAGCTAGGTCCATGCCACCACAGACTCCGCCAGATTCTCCTTAGTAGGTACGTACGCCCACGTCGCCGACGGCAACTCGGTTTGAATGTACGACACTCTATTTGCAACGAAGGTCTTCCAATGGCAAGGGTGCTTTTGGAGCCATGTGAGAACAATCTGACTGTCAGACCAAGCAAAGACTGGAGTCGCACTTAGAAAATCGAGTTTCCTAACGTGGCAAAAGAGCTTAACGAGAAGCGCAGCCCCGCAAAGCTCTAAGTTAGGAATACTGACCGTCTTTACCGGAGAAACCTTCGCCTTGGCAGCTAGAAGAGATACACTGAATGTGCCGTCTCCCTTGTCAACTCGCAGATATACAGCAGCAGCATAAGCTCGAGAAGATGCGTCCTAGAGACCGTGTAGCTGGTACGAACGAGTGGAAGTGACTCCTAACCACCTATCGATTGACAAGGACGGCAGCTCGGACAACGACTTACAATAAGCATACCATCGCTCGCGAAAATCCTCAGGCAGAGGAGTGTCCCAATCGCACTTCTGGATCCACAAATCTTGCATCAAGATTTTCGCAGTTACTGTAACTGGCGAAAGCCACCCGAGTGGATCGAACAAGCAAGCGATATTGGAGAGAATGGAGCGCTTAGTCAAAGCCTCCGACAGCTCGGCGATATCTGAAACAGAGAATCGAAACTGGTCCTGAGCAAGATTCCAGTGAACGCCAAGTGTTTTGACTGATTTATCCATATCGATCTCTTTTGCTGGGCCCTGTCCTGTCTGTGGGGGAAGCAGCTCTGGATGGTTGGCAGCTTATTTGTCGAGAGAAATGCCTGCTGAACATAAGAGATTTGTAAGCTCGACCCTCTTCTAAACCGCAGTGGAAAGCTCGTCCGATCCAGCGAAAGTATCACCTGGAGGCGTCAAAAACAACCCTCAGCTTCATTTTTGACAATTCACCTTCACGCCGAATCTCCGACTCTGAAACTCGAACCATGTGCCCTAAATATCCGTACTCCTTTAGAAATTTTTGATACGCATGAACGACCTTGGGATCTCGAGCAAAGCGACGATACAACGACTGGAGCGATCCAAGAGCCATTTGCCTTGTCTCACCTGCAACCGAAGGTAACTGAGATTTCAACGAAAGGCGAACCTCGTATCGACCCTGCGAATCACGAGTGTGAGTCTCCTTGAATAATTTCTCGCAGGCTTCGTCTTCCGGTTTTAACTTAGAAAACGACGAAGGAAGCTCGTCAAAAGCCCAAAACCTCTGCAGCATTTGATCCAGCTCCTGCATCGAAGTGCAATGCAATACCTGCAACGTTGTAGGAAAAGTATGCAACTTCGCCCACCGTGAATCCTTCGCCTGTAAAACTCCGGAAACTATCCAACCAAAAGCTGTATCCTGAGCGATAAGCTGTGAAGAACGAAAGCGTCTCAAGCCTGATCGGAGCAACTGCTCGTACACATCAGCACCGAGAATCACATCAACCTTATAGGATAGGAAAAACTCTGGATCTGCAAGAGTAAGCTCTGCAAACTGCTTAAGGTCGAGATCTTCAATGCTGTCGACTGGAAGCTGCGACATTAAACGAGGAAGAATGAGCGCCTCTGTCGTAATCTAGAAGCTTGTGTCGACCCTGGATTTTAGAACAAGCTGAGTCCTCGAACGCGCAGTGCCCGCCGCACTAGTGCCAAGCCCTGTCAATGGTACGCAAGTCTGCTCCTTTCGGAGCCCTAACAGCTGGACAATCAATTCCAAACGAATGAAGCCTCCGATCCTTGATCCAAGAGTGCTTGTACAAAGGTGTTGTTTCCTCTTGGATCTACTATCTGCACCTTTGCTGTAGTCAGAACGATTCTTCGCTTCGGAAACATGACTCCCGCTGCATGTAAACTAACGACGGATTTCGAGCAAGAGCCGCCCGCCTGGGAATTATCGGTGCTCTGCTGCCCAGCCTGCGAGTTCCCCTGGAATTTGAGATGCAAGGGGGTATGATTTTTATCCTGGCAAGTAGAACAACGTCCCGAAGAATTACAAGCATTGGCTCCATGAGATTCGAGGCAGTTAAAGCAACGCTGCAATTGCTTGACCGTTGACAACCGCTCGTGTGGATTTTCGTCCCTAAGCTTGAAGCATTTCGAGAGAGGATGCGTGCCGTTACAAAGAGCGCAATTAGAATTTCCAGTCGAACGAGAAGAGCTAGCATGGAAAACCTTCCGAGCCTGAGGTCCTGATGTCGGTGTAGGAGCTGGTCTTTTCTCCGCCTTGCGCTCCGAATTCAGCATCTTAAGAGCTTGAGCTCTTCTCTCAAGGAACTTAAGCAAAACTGAAAACTTAGGAAGCGCGTTGTTGATGTCACGTTCCGGCTCGTCCACCTCCGGCACGAACTCTTGGTCCTTTTCACTCTGCTTAGCCTCCCACAGTTTTCGTGACTTCGGATCCATGCGATCGGACAGTAAGAAAACAAACCAAATATCCCAATAATCAACTGGAAGTTTCAAGTTTGTCAATGCTCGAACGATCCGCTTGGCCTCGTCAGCGAACGCACGCATTTTAGCAGCCGATTCCTTCCTCATCTGCGGAATTTCTAAAAACAAAGTCAAGAGTTTGTTGATCATCAGCCTAGGATTACTATAACGATCCTTAAGCGTCTGCCAAGTGCTCGCATAGTTCGCATTGGTAGTCATCACGTCCTTGATCAGCTCTGCAGCTGCACCAGTCAAGCATAACTTAAGATACTGCAGCTTCGTGACGACAGAAATGCCAGAACGACTATGCACGAAAAAAGTGAAAAGATCGCTAAAACTAGCCCAATCCTCGTCTTTACCTGAGAACGTAGGTAAATTGATTTTCAGAAGCTTAACGACCTGAGGATCTGAGTCCGACTCTCCTATATTGTCATCAGCATCCGGCTTGTCAAATAAAGCGAGCAGTGTAAGAACCACGTCAAGAGCCGTTTCATATATACTCTGAATACGCTCGAACCATTGATCAGCGATGTAGACATCTGTCTCAGCATCGTCCCTAGCAACAATGTCGGAATGCGTCTTCCTGGTCTCAGCCCAAATCTCCATAATAGCATCAAGTTGCGCCTGGACTATGCTTTTATTAAGCGAATCACGCTGCTTAGCTAGCAGGCGTATACAAATACTCTCACTTTTCCCGAATCTAAAAAGTGAGTAGAAGAACTCAGAGTGAGTTCCGACAAGGAAAGGGTTGAGTAAGTGAAAGTTCTTGAAATTAAACACACGGTTTCGCGGTACGAAGGATTTGCAGTTCAACAACAATAACAAGGCTCTTGCAAATTTGTCCTTTGACACAGAGTTAGACGAGAAAAAAAGTTTAATAAACTTTGAGAATCTATCTGTAGAAAACACTGATAACGAAAGTGAGACAGCAAATATAAATTCTGAAAATCACATTCTATCGCAAGATAACCAAGTAAATTAAGATAATATAAATCAAACAGTGCACAACGAAAACAGACAAGAAAACGAAAATATGAGTATTCCAGGAGAAGCAGCAGGAGGGGCTGCATTACGGCCTCCGAAGAAATTAAGTCTGAAAAATGTAGCGAGTTACGTACCAGAATACGATGGGGAAAATCTGACACCCGCTGAATTTATAAAAATATTAAAACAAGCAAAAAGATTAATAGAGCCTATAGATGACGAAAGCCTAACAGAATTACTAAAAATGAAATTGAGAGGAGAAGTAGAGGAATCATTGGGAGTATCAACAGTCAAAAATTTGGACGATTTAATAGAAGGAGTTAGAACACTGTATCCAATTAAAGATGACATATATGAAATATGCTGGAAAATTCAAAAAATTACACAAGCAGAGGATGAAACAGTAGTACAGTATACAAATAGATTGAGAAGAATGGCAATAAAAGCAAAGGAGTTGAAGAAGCTAGAAGGAGCTAGTCAATAAGAGCAAAAACAATTTGAAGAAAAATTAGATAATGAAGCAGCCAAAAGCTATAAGAAAGGACTAAAAACTGAAATCAAGTATGAATTACGTGAAGAAAAAACAGTGCAAGAAATCTCGAAAGCAGCTACAGAAATTGAGAGCGATTTAGAAGATAGAAAAGGTATGTGTAAGAGTGTCATTAATAACCAATACGATAGACTAGAAAAAACACAAAAAATGCTGACGTGCCAAATATGTAGTGATTGCAAGCATGAAGCGCTTTTTTGTCGTACAGGAGCATGTGTATACTGCAAAGGATCAGACCATTTTTCTAATAACTGCAGAAACGTAACAAATAAAATAAAATTGATTTGTAAATTTTGTAGTCAACCAGGACATTCCATCAGCGCATGTCAATTTAATAAAAAACAAAATAATCACTGCCAATATTGTCAAGAAATGGGACATGAAGCAAGTCAATCCCCATATATAGGCGAATATGAAGTCTGTTGGAAATGCAAGGAAGTAGGACATAGTCCAAATAGTTGTTCAAATGCAATGATACATTTTTTTTTACGTGGCATTTGGAACTCGAAAGTTCATCGCCTCATCTACGCAAGCCTTCCACGCTGCCCTATCTTGTGTCTACCCCACCCAAGATGCACCTCTCCGATCGACACCCACCCGTCCTATTTCTCCTAGATCCGCTTTTACGTTGTCCTCCCATCTACGTCTAGGTCTACCTAGAGGTCGCGTTACCATCGACCTGCCCTTCATGACACGCGATGCCGTACGGTATGCTCCCATTCTCGCTACGTGCCCTGCCCATCCCAATATGCGCGATTTTATTATTCTGTTAATATTTGGTGACGCGTACAGACTGTGTAACTCATCATTGTGTAGTCTCCTCCATTTCCCGGTTTCCTCATCTTTCTTCGGCCCGTATATTTTTCGCAAGACTTTATTTTCAAATACCCTAAAACGGTTGTCCGCCTGCTTAGTAAGAGCCCACGTTTCGCACCCGTACAGAACCACCGGAAGTATCATTGTCCTGTATATTCTTATTTTAACGTTTTTAGACAACAGCCTCGACTTAAGTAAATTACTCACGGCGTAGAAGCAAGCATTACCCGAATGGAGTCTCTTGTTTATTTCGACATTAATCTCGTTTCTATCATTTATGGTCGTACCCAGATACCTGAATTCGCTAACCTTTTCAAAAGTAAAATCCCCAACTCTGAGATCTCCCTCCCCTCTGCAGATGCCTAGTTTATCCACAATCATGTACTTTGTTTTTGATTCACTCACTTCTAACCATGTATACTCTGCCGCTTTTATGAGGATTTCAGCGTTTCTTGCTACCGTTTCCCTACAATCCCCCAGTATATCCAAATCATCTGCGTAGCCTAGTATCTGCGTTTTTCCATTAAGCGTTGCGCCCAGCTGGCTAAACTGCATTTTTCTAACGACATACTTTAACGTTAAGTTGAACAGCACCGTAGAGAGCCCATCCCCTTATTTTAAACCATCGCGTATCGTGAAGGGTTCTGATGTATTACCGCCTACTCGGACCTTTCCCGTGCTTCCGTTCAGACATATTTGAATCAATCTCACGAGTTTTTTCGGTACACCGAGAAGTACTAGAATTTGATACATTTTGCTTCGCTTAATAGATTCGTACGCTTTTTTAAAATCTATAAATAGTTGGTGTATGGTTTCGCAAAATTCCCACTTTTTCTCTAACAACTGTCTTATGGTAAACATTTGATCGCTCGTCGATCTGTTGCGCCGAAATCCGCACTGATAATCTCCTACTATATCTTCCGCGAATGGAGTGAGTCTAGCTTGTATTACGTTTGACAAAGCTTTGTAGCACATTGCTAAAAGTGAGATACCCCTATAGTTATTGCAGTCTGTCTTATCTCCCTTTTTAAAAATCGGTATAATGATAGATTCCTTCCAATTTTCGGGTATTGTTTCATTTTTCCAGATGGCACATACTATTTTGAAAGTGAGCTCGACGCCCCCATATTTGAGTAACTCAGCTGGTATAGAGTCATTTCCCGCGGCTTTGTTGTTTTTTAGTTTTTTAATTGCGGCCTCTACTTCTTGGTAGCTCGGTTCCTCCACGTGGAGTTCAGCAGTGTGAATTTCGTCCCCTAATTCTTCGATATTTTCGTGCACGTTTAATAATTTATCGAAATAATTTTTCCACAGAGACAGTAATTTGTTACGCGGTCCCCGTTTTCGTCCTTCATTAATTGCGCTCTACTCCTAAAACCCTTTCTGATGGCGTTAATCCCTTTGTACATTTCGCGTGGGTTATTTTCCTTACTGTTAGTTTCTATTCTCCTAATAAGATTCTTTTGATACTCCCGCTTCTTATTTCTGTAGAAAGTTTCTCTCTTTCTCTAGATCGCGCTCGTCTGTTTCCTTGCGTTAGAATACTCTTGTACGGTCCTATCGCTTCTATTTTGTAAACTATCTAATTTAGCCTTTTTGCGCCTTTCAAACCAGAGTTCGCACTCTTCGTCAAACGATGGTTTGCTCTTTGGCTTTTTCTTTTTACCCAGTACTTTGTTCGCGGCCTCTTTTACCGTTTTTTCGATGTCCCCCCATAAGCTATTCGGTTCGTCATTCCCCTCCGGTGATGTGTTTGCTTCTTCAAGTGCCTGAAACCTGTTATTAATTTCTATCTGGTACCTAATTCACTCTGTTCTATCTCGTCGCTTCTCAATATCGAAGTTTTCTACCTTGTTTGCTCGCTTACTATTTTGATTAGTCTAGCTCTTAATTTGGCTACTACTAGGAAGTGGTCCGAGTCGCTGTCTGCCCCTCTGTAAGCCCTTACGTCGAGAACGTTAGTATGATGTCTTTTTTCAATGAGGAAATGATCAATTTGGTTCTGCGTGACCCCGTCCGGCAATGTCGACGTTGCCTTGTGTATGTCCTTGTGCTTAAAACACGTAGTTTTGATTATAAGATCTTTTGCCGCCGCGAAATTTATGACCCTAATACCGTTATCATTGCTGGCTTCGTACAGGCTTTCCTTCCCTATAGTAGGCCTAAACATTTCCTCCCTACCTATTTTAGCATTGGACTCGCCCAATACTATTCTTGTGTCGTAAGACGCGAACTGGTCGATTACCTGCTCTAAAGTTTCGTAATAGATCCTTAGCTTCTTCTTCTTTGTCCTCCGTAGGGCAGTGCACATTAATAAATACATATCTTTACCATTCACCTTCGATAATGATGTACGAGAGCCTATCATTGACGGATTTGAAACTTTTAACCGAATGTATGATGCTTTTGCTTACGAGAATCCGGTGCCTAGAGATCCCCCACTCCCGGCCCCATACAGGTACGTGAAGTTACCCGATGCTAGTACTCCGCCATCTGGCCACCGCGATTCCTGTATTGCTACCAAATCTAGATTGTACCTATTAGCTTCCTTTACGAGTTCTTTAAACGCGCCTGCTCTGTATAGACTGCGAACATTCCAAGTTCCGACCCTTAAGTCCCTTTTGGTTCGGATTTAATTTTTATAGCCATGATAGTATGTTAAACTCACGCGATTCGGATCCTATTCCGATCGCAGGTGAGTCCACCGTTCTAGAGGTGATAACCCCCATACCTCTCTAGAACTAAGTATGAGAGCTTTCCGACTTTGACGAGGACAGTGTCAACTCGTCGTCAGACACACTACGGTTTCATTCTCGCATCCTAACGACCCCTGCAAGGCAGCGCGCCTTCGCTGGCATCGTTACCGCGTAAGACCAGGTGACGAATCATTCTACACATCCCCTTTCGGGGCAGTTGTCAACGCTCCCGCATCCTCCACGGCAGCAGGATTTTTGCCCATTTTTGTAATGTGTGATGAAAGAGATAGATTGAGAGATAAGAGATAATGTGAAGTGTTTTTTTGTTGAGGTGCTTGCGTAGTGTTTCTAGATGAATGCGTTCGACAGTCTGGGCTCATCACACCCACGCCTGCTCCTATCGGCTATCCGCGGCTGCTTATTCAATTTATTCGCAGTTAACCTCTCAGGGGCTGTTCCTCTATCCGCAACCTAAGGACGCGCTGTGTAGTGATGATAGGCACCCACCCGCCCGATCTGGATGACAACGCCCAAGACCCGCTTAGGGTAGCGGCATTGTAACAGAATGCAATGATAAATAAGGTTGAAAAATATGAATACTGTGATAATCCAGGCCACACAGTACAAAATTGTCCAGAAGTTGTGTGCAGAAGATGCATAAAAAAGGGCATACAATACAATATTGCAAAGCAGGTGAAGGTAGATCGTTTTTCAGAATATGTACGATTTGTGACACATTCGGACATGAAGAAGCAGATTGCGAAAGAGGAAAAGTTCTTGTTGCGGAATATAAAATGAAGCAACAGTTAAAGTGCCAAATGTGTGATGAAATAGGTCACATAGCTAAAACCTGCAACAAATTTAAAAACAGACAACAAACACAGCAAACTAGCAGTAATAATTATAACAGAGGTTTTCAGAAGAAATTCTGTAAGTATTGCAAAATAGGAGGAAACGTAGTAAAAGAATGCAAGAAATTAACGGCCTTAGAAAATCGACAAAAATCTAGACAGTCATTTTGTGAGTATTGCAACAAATCAGGACACAAAATAGATAACTGTGAACAGATTAAAATGCTAGAAAGAGAGCAAGAGGAATTCTGCACAATATGTAAAGGTTTAAATCATACAGCAGAAAGATGTTACAGAATTAAAAATAACCAGGGAAACTACAATACTCTTCCAAGAGGGAGCGACTAGGAAGAGAAATTAAAGCGTTCCTAGTACAAGCTAATATTGAAGAAATTGTGAAACCAATAGTATTGAAGGAAGAAAGTAAAAAGGTAGGAGTACCTGATAATATAAAAAATCAACCTATTATACAAAAGTATGTTTTGAAGTTGGAAAATTTATTACAATATATAGAAGTAGAAAATCAAGTTACATGTACAAATTATAAGTTGCTAGTAGATAGTGGAGCACAACTGAACATTATTAAGAAGAATAATATAAATATGAATCATATAAATAATGATGAACAAATATTAATATCAGGAATAACTCAGAAAGCTATTAAAACACTGGGTTCTATTAAAATACCTATAAATGGAATATATTTAGATTTTCATGTAGCACCAGATGAGTTTTCAATTCCGTATGACGGGATTATTGGAATAAAAGTTTTATTAGAGCAAAAATTAAGACTAGATAAAGGTTATTTAGAAATAAATAATAAAAGGATTATTTTAAAATCAGCAACAAACAAGCAAAAAATTAATATTAGTAGTATAACTGAAGTAATGCCAGAAAAAGAAGAAAATATGGAGGAAAAAACAGAAAAATTAATACAAAATGATATGCAGATAGTATTAAACACCGTGGAAAAAATCCAGAACAATTTGAACAAGGGTTTTATAGAAAATGAGGAGTCAGCAAGCATTGCCAATAGCTCTTTAAATTTTTGTAAGGAAAATGAGGAAGAAGCAAGAGCAAGTAGCTGGGATAAAGTCAAACTCACGGAGTTTCTTAATGATTCCAAAATTAATATTCAGCAGTTTATTGGAAACATTAAAGAAGCTCTAGAAAACTATAAAAAACCCGTAGAAGCAGATTATATTATTCCAGACTATCCTACAATAATTAAGACACTAAAGGATAATGTCAGTTACGAAAACGAGGAAAAATATGTGAGACACACAAATCAGATAAATTTTCTAACGTTTGATATGGAAGATATGCCGGATACGTATAATGGGATATCCAGCTTAGAATTACCAAGAGAGGAAGAAACATTACATCGTGGGTCAATATTTTTAGCTACGGAAGGAGCAAAAACTTCGGAAGAAATTGAAAAACTAAGTAAAAATGAGAGAAAACGTTTATTATTAAATACAATCAATTTAAATCATTTATCGCGGAAAAAGAGGAAATATATCGAAGATTTGATTTTAATGAATGCTGATATTTGTTGGTTAGAAGGGAAAAAATAGGCGTATGTAATATAGAAGAGCACGAGATAAATCTAACAGATAATAAACCTGTCTATGTGAAGCAATTTCCATTAGAGTACACACTAAAGCAAATTGCTATAAGTGAAACAAAAAAATTAATAATAAATGAATTAGTTAGATCATCGACGAGCGCATATAATGCACCAGCATGGGTAGTACCAAAAAAAGGGCTAACTAAAGACGGTAAATAGAAGTGGAGATTAGTAATAGATTATCGCAAATTAAACGCTCAAACTATACCAGATCCATATTTGTTACCTAATATTACAGAATTATTTGATTCTATAGGTAAAATTAAATAAAAAGGTTTTCATCAGGTAAAAATGAAAGAATCTGATATACATAAAACGGCATTTAGCATACACCCATTGGGACGTTTTGAATTTAAAGTACTACCATTTGGATTAATAAATTCACCGAGAGTATTCCAGAGAATTCTTACAAAAGCTTTGGGAGATTGATTAGAAAAAGGTTTTTGTTATGTTTATATAGATGATATAATTATTGTAGCTAACACAGCTGAAGAGCATAATGAGAGATTTAATCTAGTTGCACAAAAACTTCGAGAAGCAGGACTGAAATCAGAAACAACCAAATGTAAATTTTTCCAAAAAGAAGTTGAATTTTTGGGACATATTATAAGTGAGCATGGATTAAGAACAGATCCTAAAAAGGTCGAAGCCATAAATAAATTCCCAAAACCAAGAAATGTTAAAAATGTCAGAGAATTTTTGGGACTAGCAGGATATTATAGAAGATTCATAGAAAATTTTTCTGGTATAGCTAAACCAATCACAAATTTGTTACAAAAAGATACAAAATTCAACTGGACTGAAAAACATCAAGAGGCATTTGATATATTAAAGGAGAGATTATGTAATGCACCAGTTTTACGGTTCCCAGATATGTCTAAACCGTTAATTATTACAGTAGACGCATCAAACGTCGCACTTGGAGCAGTCTTGTCTCAAGGTGAAATTGGTGAAGATAGACCAGTAGCATTTGCATCAAGAATGCTAAATAAAGCTGAGAAAAATTATCATACGTATGAACGTGAAGCACTCGCAATAATGTTTGCAGTGAAAACATTTAGAAACTATATTTATGGAAATAAATTTTTTATTGTGAGTGATCATAAACCACTACTATCTTTTAAATCAGCAGATAAAAATAGTAGAGTGCAAAGATGGAGGTTAACACTATTAGATTACGATTACGAAATTATTTATAAGCCAGGTAAAGCTAACACAAACGCTGACGCTTTGTCACGTAATCCAATCGAAAATATTCAAATTACAGTTGTTACTAGAGCTCAAAAAGCAAAAGAGTTAATAAATCTAAGAAAAGATGCTGTAATTCCATCAAATGAAGTGAAAATTCAGAAATTGAATGCAAATAGAGAAAAAAATAAAGCTAAAGAAAATCAAAAGAGAAAGATAAGAAGCAAAAAAACTAGTAGCAAAATAAAAAAGTCAGCAGTTTTAGACACTAAAGCAAATATAGAGGAACAAAAGATACATGATATAGATACAATTGTTTACACAAAAGATCCAATTATAGTGAGAAAAGATAATATAGCTCATTTTATAAACATGCAGCATAAAGGATTAGATCAAAACACAAATGAATTATTAGAAAATAAAAATATAGCAATCGATAAGCATCTTAGTGCTAATGAAATTGAAATAATAAAGTTAGATGCAAAAAAATTATTTATTATATGTATTAACATTGGTAATTCTGCAATAACTATAAAACAGAATTTATTAGAAAATCTTAGAGTATTAAAAAGTTTATTAGAACGCAATAAAATACAAAATTTCAGCATATCTAAAAATATAGACGTAAGAAATATAGAGTGGCAAGAGATTGAGGAAATGTTAAGAGAAGCATTTAGGGACTCAGGTATAAAAATAGTAGTTTGCTTAAATTATATAGAATATGTAAAATATGAAGATCGTGACAAAATATTTGGGTTAAATCACTCTACAGCAGTAGGTGGTCATTCTGGAATAAATAGAACATTTAATAGAATTAGAAGTAAATATTTTTGGGAAAATTTTAAACCAGATATTTAAAAGAGAATTAAAAACTGTGAAGATTGCCAAAGAAATAAACTAAAGAGAGTTAAAACTAGACAACCTATGGTTATAACAGGCACAGCGTTTAAGACATTCGATAAAGTAGCTATGGATATAGTGGGTCCATTAAATGTTACTAAAAATGAAAATAAATATATTCTCACTATACAGGATCAGCTGTCGAAATATTTAATCGCAGTGCCCTTACCAGATCAAACAGCTGAAACTATTGCTGATGCGTTTATAAAAAAATTCATATGTATTTTTAGTTCACCTAAAGTAGTTTTAACTGACAGAGTAGCAAATTTTACAAGTAAACTCTTAAAATCAATCGCAAAAAGATTTAAATTCTCAAAGATTGAAACAACAGCATTTTCTCCTCAGTCTAATGGATCATTAGAAAGGGCTCATCATCCATTGTGTGAATATTTAAAGAATTTTTCTTCTTCTCTAAAAAAATAGAATGGGACGAGTTATTGGAATTAGCTCAATTTCATTTAAAAATTTCATAAAATTTACACCGTATGAATTGGTCTTTGCTTACCCGCCTAGATTACCTTCAAGTGAACCTTTGAGGGTTTCTGAACAGTTGCCAACATTTAATAATTATATATCAAATTTAATAAAAAATATGCAAGATATTGCTAACTTAGCAAGAGAAAATCTAATACTTGCGAAAGAGAAGTCAAAAAAATATTAAAATAGATATACCAATCCAGAAAATTTTCAAAAAGGAGACCAAGTTTGGGTTATAAAAAACCCAAAACCTGAAAAATTAGAGAAAAATCAAAATTTGGGACCTTTTGAAGTATTAGATGTTAGTGAAAAAAGTAACGTAGTAATAAATAAAAACGGGAAGCCTAGCACAATTCATGCTAATAAATTAATTATCTATAAAAAGAAAAACTAATATAATTTTTTGTTCTAGGAAAAATCAATCATGATTATCTACATAATAATTATTACCACACTTTTTAAACCAAACGAGGCAGTCATTGGATATGACTGTGGGTCAACAACACCAAACATTACGACATTTTCACTGTTGGATTCTGGGGAATGCGATTTTCATAATACAAATGTCAACGCATCGACCGTCGCTATAGAATTTGTACAAGTAGCTGAATTTAGGACAGTACCGATTATTTAATATAAAATTGAGGTTCATCGGACGGTTTTCGACTGTGGAGTATTTGGACACCTTATATCGACAGAAAATGCAGAACAACAGTACATCGAAGAGATAAGTCATGAACAATCTAAAATTATTCACGAGACGGGAGTTTTTAAATACGATAACGTTCATACAATCGCGAATTTGAAAATAAATGCTACAACAACGAAAGGTGTAGATTTTGCGGGAAGTGCGGAAGGAAGATCTTGTTCGGGCGCTTCCTACGCAGATAGTTTTGGACCTTGGAATAAAGTCTTTGTTCATGGCTTAATCAAAATTACGTTAATAGAAAATACAGCTAAAGTAAATTTAAATAATGATAAGTTAATTTAAGCGCGGGAATAGTATGTAAATTTTCGGATAAACATTGTATGGATATGGAAAATGGGCATACTTTTTGGGATATTTTACCGCAAGGGGAATGTTTTAAAAATTCATACGATCTTTTATTTAAAGGTTTTAGCAACAAAATATTTTAGTAATGACAATAATGAAATTGTTTATGCGGTCAATACTAACGATATAACATTCGCATTAGCAATTAAGAACAAAGTAGTACATTGTAATCGCGAATTTATTAGAACTGAGCATCCGAAACTATTAATTGCGGAAAAAGATAGCAATTTAAATATGTATTACTACGATAATGACCAAGTAAGAGCTCAGAATGCTGTAAATTTAGATTTATTTACTTATGTAAACTCAAAGTTTGTATATATTGAAAGACATTTAAGAAGTCAAATCAATAATCTATATACAAATCTAGTCACTGAAAAATGTGAAATTGAAAGAAAGGTTATCCAAAATTCCCTCTCTATAGCCACCTTATCCCCAGATGAATTCGGATATAATATCATGAAGAAACCAGGATATATAGCTAGAATAGCAGGAGAAGTAGTACATCTAATAAAATGTATACCAAGATCAGTAAAAATCTTACATTTAAATGACTGCTATAATCATCTGCCAGTATCTCTAGGAAATGAGACTTGGTTTTTAACGCCAAAAACTCATATTTTAATTAAAAAAGGAATGCAGATAGATTGCAATACTATAATACCTCCATATTATAAAACAAATAATGAATGGATAAAATTCATACCGTCACCAACAAAAACAGTTGCACCAAACGTATTAAAACCAAATACGAAGATTGGCTGGACATTTGAGTCAATAGATGGATTAGCCACAAGTGGAGTTTATTCGCAAGATGACTTGGACAAACTACAACAACAACTAATGTTTCCAATGGAAAAAGCTTCATTGCTTAATATAATTGCCAAAGAGATTACTGGAGATGCTTCATCAGGCAATATATTCACTGAAAATACATTAAAAAAATATTGCCAATAGTACATGGCATTTAATTATCAACAAATTAACGACATGGGGATCGTTTTCATCAGTAATTATAATGATTTTAATCATCTTACATATTGTGAAATTGATAATTGATACAGTTATCAGAGGATATGCTCTTCATCAAATTTATGATTGGTCCATAAATCTATTAGGAGCAATTTTTAGTTTCATCACAAAGTTACTAACATCGTTACAAAAATCTACGATAAAAGAGAAAGGAAGTGCCAAAAGGAAACATACTTTAGAATACGAAGAAACTGAGCTGCAAGAAATTAAAATCATTCCTACAATTCCCAAAACTATACAGACAATTCCTTCACAACCACCACCTATTCCTAATAGACCGCCAGCAATCATTAAAAACAAACCAGATCTTTCAGTTTCAGAAAAGAAAACAATAAACATTAGTAAATAATATTATAAATTGAAATAAGGCAGAAAAATTTGGAATACCTACACAAATTTTGTGGTAGCGCCTAAATCCAGATGTCGGAGGAACTGGAACAGGAAGGCCCTCTCGTCTCGCCCTTTTCATCGCTCGGATATGTTCCCAATTTTCAATCTGCAAGTAATAAATAGTCATGAATAATAAATAATAGGTGAGTCATATACGTAAAAAAATATATATACTTACACATACATAACTATAGTGTTTGCGGCTAAATCCGTAAATTGTAGTTTTTTTTTTTTTAAATAACGACGAATAACGTGTTATAAAGAGAAGAAAACTGCACCTATTCACCGGCACATAACTCTTTTATAGCAAAAAACTGTTTAGTAAGGACTTTTGTAGTGAAGAAATAATCAAGGTGGGAAAGGTGAACAAACTTGATTATTTTTTTTATGTTAACAATTTAAGCAAAGAATTTGAATTTTAAATATCTTACAATTAACTATCAATAATTGCAATATTTTAGCCCCCGAGGTGTTACGTCTATAACGTAACTTTTGATGTTTCATTTTCAATTGTAAGTAGGACACATTGATATCTCATTGTTTTAAAGAATCAAAATTCAAATTCTTATTACGTTCGCAAAAATGCTGTTGAAACGTGTAAGTGTGTCAATGAGCGCTGACACAGTCAAAATGTACACTCAGTGTTCCGTGACGTAGCAAGCGAGCGCCACTTTTTATGTGTACAATTTCGCCACTTTTAAGATATAATGTTTAATAATCTCCATAAACATATTGTGCCATACGAAGTTTTTAAAAGGTTTTGTACACACTTTAGCAGTCAGTTCAAAATTAGAGCTCCGTACCGCACGCCAGTCCGACAATTGGTGACAAGTACAAACAAAAATTTAAAGAGTCTAATACGTAATTATAACTACAAGAATAAATACAATTATAAGAATAAAGAAATAAACAGTTTTTGTTATCTAAAGAAAAGCAGTAGCAGCATTTCATTTATAAATCAACCGGATTAAAGCACAAAAAAGGTAATGTTTAAATATTTATTAACTAACACAGTGAGAGTGTTAGGCGCGTACTAACTAGTTTTGAATATTAGAGCCTTGCCACTACACCATTCAGTACGTTTTGATTATTATAAATCATTTAGTAGTCAGGACGTAACAGGCGTACCTCTACGCGACTGTGCGCCAATTTCGGATAGTCTGAAAATCAGTAGAGCACAAGAACTTTCGAGCTGCTTCTCCAAAAGAACTTCTCTGGCGGTGAATCATTTATTTTTTGTAAAATATCGTTGATTTTCAACGGGTGATAGCTTTACGCGACTTTTCGCCGATTAGACATAGTCTGAAAATCAGTAGAGCACAAGAACTTTTAAGCTGCTTCTCCAAAAGCACTTCAAAGCAGAAAGTCCTGCACAAAGTCCCGCGGAAAGTCCCGTAGAAAATCTGTCAGAAAATCTGTCAGAAAATCTGTCAGAAAATCTGTCAGAAAATCTCGCAGAAAGTCTGTCAGAAAGTCTGTCAGAAAGTCTGGCAGAAAATCTCGCAGAAAGTCTGGCTAAAAGTGTGGCAGAAAGTCTGGCAGAAAGTCCCGCAGAAAGTATGGTAAAATCTGTCTGTTTTATTTATTGTAAAATAAAGTTTCTTTGCGACGGGCGACGCTTTATGCGACTTTACGCCGATTTCGGATAGTCTTAAAATCAGCTGAGCACGAGAACATTTTTCTGAAAGCTCTGAGACATTAACTTTACTTTTTTACCGAAGAAATGCTTGTGTTACAGAGTTCGATATTATCATTGTTAGCAGGAGATAATTAGCGATATTGAACTATCAGCTATTAAATCATGGGCCTACTGATAACCTGCAAATTATTAGCATGCATCTCGAATGGTACTGTGTTATATGCACGTTCGATATTTACAATTGTTAAATTTTCTTAATAAAAGTTTTAGCACAAGCCGATCATAAGTCGTCGCGGTAATGTTAGTTGCGTTGGTTTATAATCCCCCTTATCTCGCCGCAGCCGTCGCCAATCTTCGTAGCAACGGCTTCCCTCGCTTGTTGCCGCGGCGGCCGCCACGCTCACTTCCCCTCACGCGCTTCTCCGCCAGGCGCGGTGGTGGGGGAATTTTTGTTTCCTTGCTGGGAAAGTGAAAAGTGAAGGAAAATTTTCCGGACCAATTCCATTAGACTCAGTTTTTCACGCTGATTACAATGGTATAAATTGTTGTATTGTTTCTGAATCACCCTGTATACGTATAGCATTACATGCATATTATAATCGCGTGTCGCCGAGTAGCAGACGAATGTCGGTAAAGTAGATTAACTACTGTAACCACTGGTGTATAATACCAAATATACTCACTGGAAGTCACGTGACCGGAGGAGACGAAAAATATCGGAGAGGATGGAAACTCTGAACGAAATGAAATATACCGAGCAAATTTTCAACTTGCAATATTAAGTTAATAAGTTAATATTCTTGAATGAACCTTTTATACATGAAAAATTAAGATAATCTATTTAAGTAGATACCAACAGGCTCATAAGCTTATTTAGGGGGTGAACACGACCCCCAAAGTTAACCCCCAAAAAGCGTTTTTTCTGAATATCTCGCCTTAAAATAAATATTTTTTAACGAAACAAATTCGAGGTTATTTCTTACAACAAGAGCAAGTAATTCATGGTGATTTGAAGAGTAAGGGTGGCATCCCCTATGTTTTATGGGTCGAAATCATATATTTTTTGGCATAATTTAATAATAAAAAAGTTTCAAAAGCCTAAAAAAATTGGAAACAATTTGAAAACATCCATAATAATAAAATAAAGTTGACGTCTTTCGGCTTTTTAAAAAATAGTACCCCTAAGGGGGGTAAACCACCCACCCCTTACACAAAATAATTATAAGTACGTACTTTAATTCATAAAATTTCGTAGGAAGTTCGTATATAAGGGTTTTCGAGGTCGCTCTTTACGAATCTGTTATCAGATTTTGAAAATTTAAAATGGCGGGTCCAATATGGCGGACGAAATTAACAAAAAAATGTTATATAATAAAACAAGTTTTTAGCGACTAAAAAAATTCGAAAAAATGTGTTAACATTTATAATAAAACAATAAAGTCTTCCGATTCTTTAATAAATATTACGCCTGAGGGGGTAAACCACCCCTAACACAAAATAATTATAAGTATATATTGAAGTACATACACGGAGTGTTAAAAATGGCTTTTTCGCCCTCTGTAAGAGAAAATGTCGTACAAAACACGTACGATAAAATGATCTAGACTCATATAAATTGACACTCGTCCCACACTTGTTATTAACTTTTTATTGCATAAGTTATTTGAAATAAATATTAATGATAAATATCATAATAATAATAATAATAATAATAATAATAATAATCTCCGTGATAAAAGCATTTAGTTGAATTTTTCCAATGCATATTTGGAATCCATATCTTTTTACAGATCTTATAATTACAGCCATTTCTTATTATAAGTATACAATATTTATTCTAATTTTCCATGGTTATGTACGTTTTATGGTATAAAATGTTTACAATAATGATAATCTTCGAAATAGTGTTTAAAACATAATGATTTTTTACACCAAGCACAACGTATAATAGCAACATTGGTACGTCCTTCTATATCACAGTGTGAATTGCAAGAATCTCCAAAACTATAATTAACAGGATTGTCAAATTCTTCTGGTTTTTCATCGATATAACCACTTCTAAACCAGGAATATTTAAAAAGATATACCTTATATACCTTGGTGAGGAAAGTTGATTATACACTAGAGATTGTAATTTAATAATGTTATTCCTTTGATGTAATTTTAAATCATAATCCATTAAAATTACATTATCCGAAAATTGTTGAACAAAATTCTTCCAGATACGGAATCCATATACATCAAGTGGTTGGATATTCCCTGTTGTTCCTGTCGGTATTTTTTTACATTAACAATTTTATTTTCTGGCATCGTTTCTTCTATAACTTTATCACAGTAGCCACTCCAGGAGTCAAGTAATAGTATAGTGTTGGTACCTACATTCGGAAAAATATTTTTTCCATCCAAATTTTAAAGAGGTCTGAAACAAAAACATTAATATTTGCTACCTTTTCTGCAGTATTAAATGAAATTTAATAAAAAGATATTTACTCGATGTTAGCTTCCCAGATTTTGATGCTTCTACATAAACATTTTATGTATGTTACGTATATGAGGATTTTCAAGGTCGCTCTTTACGAATCTGTTATCAAATTTTGAAAATTTAAAATGGAGGATCCAATATGGCGGACGAAATTAACAAAAAAAATGTTATATAATAAAACACGTTTTTAGCGACTAAATAAATTCGAAAAAATGTGTTAACATTTATAATAAAACAATAAAGTCTTCCGATTCTTTAATAAATATTACCCCCAAGAGGGTAAACCACCCCTAATACAAAATAATTATAAGTATGTATTTTAATCCATTAAAAGTCGTATTTCCTCTGTTGCGTATTTAATATATGTCATTTAATATATGTTATTAAATCAATTAATTTTATTTAATATATATTAAATACGATTTTTGAAAATTCAATCATTTGTTACGGGAGCTAGGAGGAACCTACTGGGCTGAAAATTTAGGAATAGCCGTTTTTTCTAATGTACTTTCACATAATTTAATTATATATATATATATATATATATACATATATATATATATATATATATAATTAAATTATAGACAATTGAAGCATATCTTTTAAAATTCCCGAATAGAGAATATTATTCAAATTTTATATAAATTGTTAATTATAGCCTGTGTATAGGTGTGCATAGGTATGTGTATATATATAGATATGTATTCTTATACGTATCGGACATCGTATTTGGAAAACAATGAATCACAATGACGCACTTGTTTATAGCTTTTATCTTATTATAAATCGACTTGAATTAAATTTTGTTGCATTCGATTTCGTTCAGTCAGTATTTGCCGAATAGTCATACCGTCTTTTTTAAAGATCACGATTATATTTTGTAGTATGCAATTGTTTTAATATTATAAAATGGCTCACATGAAGATTGAAGGATTCATGCGTAAATAATTTACGACTTTTCATTTTTTTTATAAAGAAAGTAAGTATTTTATCAAACTTTATATCATTTATTTTGACAATTATTTTTATTGTAATCGAGATAAAAAACATTAATGAATATTTTTTATAATGAACAAACTTATTTTATATGCATTAAGTTTTTTCTAACACAAGCTTTTTTAACTTGATCAAAATTAAATTGGCATAGTGCAGTGGGATAGAGAATTTTATTGCGCATCTATTTTCTTAAAAATGTTTTAATATTTTGTATTGCTTTTGAATTATTTAATAAAAAATACGTTTTCGAGGAAAGAAAATTTTAGTACTTTTTTATTTACTAATTTTTTTTTTATTACTTAAACGGGCATAGTCTGTTACATAGTGTCAGTAAAGTGCGTAGTGGCAAGTATACATATTAGATGTAAAAAAATTTTTAATTTGACAGTTTATTTGTATACTTGTTCGTATTATTCGTATTACGGCTTGCGTTAGGCTCAAAATACGCGGAAAACATGAAGACAACTATTTGAAAAATAGAAAATGCTGCCAAAATATCGGGTGCTATTGGGGGATACTCTACCTAACATTCATTTAAAACATTTTATGATTGGACCTTGAAAATCCTCATATACGTAACATACATAAAATGTTTATGTAGAAGCATCAAAATCTGGGAAGCTAACATCGAGTAAATATCTTTTTATTAAATTTCATTTAATACTGCAGAAAAGGTAGCAAATATTAATGTTTTTGTTTCAGACCTCTTTAAAATTTGGATGGAAAAAATATTTTTCCGAATGTAGGTACCAACACTATACTATTACTTGACTCCTGGAGTGGCTACTGTGATAAAGTTATAGAAGAAACGATGCCAGAAAATAAAATTGTTAATGTAAAAAAATACCGACAGGAACAACAGGGAATATCCAACCACTTGATGTATATGGATTCCGTATCTGGAAGAATTTTGTTCAACAATTTTCGGATAATGTAATTTTAATGGATTATGATTTAAAATTACATCAAAGGAATAACATTATTAAATTACAATCTCTAGTGTATAATCAACTTTCCTCACCAAGGTATATAAGGTATATCTTTTTAAATATTCCTGGTTTAGAAGTGGTTATATCGATGAAAAACCAGAAGAATTTGACAATCCTGTTAATTATAGTTTTGGAGATTCTTGCAATTCACACTGTGATATAGAAGGACGTACCAATGTTGCTATTATACGTTGTGCTTGGTGTAAAAAATCATTATGTTTTAAACACTATTTCGAAGATTATCATTATTGTAAACATTTTATACCATAAAACGTACATAACCATGGAAAATTAGAATAAATATTGTATACTTATAATAAGAAATGGCTGTAATTATAAGATCTGTAAAAAGATATGGATTCCAAATATGCATTGGAAAAATTCAACTAAATGCTTTTATCACGGAGATTATTATTATTATTATTATTATTATTATTATTATGATATTTATCATTAATATTTATTTCAAATAACTTATGCAATAAAAAGTTAATAACAAGTGTGGGACGAGTGTCAATTTATATGAGTCTAGATCATTTTATCGTACGTGTTTTGTACGACATTTTCTCTTACAGAGGGCGAAAAAGCCATTTTTAACACTCCGTGTATGTACTTCAATATATACTTATAATTATTTTGTGTTAGGGGTGGTTTACCCCCTCAGGCGTAATATTTATTAAAGAATCGGAAGACTTTATTGTTTTATTATAAATGTTAACACATTTTTTCGAATTTTTTTAGTCGCTAAAAACTTGTTTTATTATATAACATTTTTTTGTTAATTTCGTCCGCCATATTGGACCCGCCATTTTAAATTTTCAAAATCTGATAACAGATTCGTAAAGAGCGACCTCGAAAACCCTTATATACGAACTTCCTACGAAATTTTATGAATTAAAGTACGTACTTATAATTATTTTGTGTAAGGGGTGGGTGGTTTACCCCCCTTAGGGGTACTATTTTTTAAAAAGCCGAAAGACGTCAACTTTATTTTATTATTATGGATGTTTTCAAATTGTTTCCAATTTTTTTAGGCTTTTGAAACTTTTTTATTATTAAATTATGCCAAAAAATATATGATTTCGACCCATAAAACATAGGGGATGCCACCCTTACTCTTCAAATCACCATGAATTACTTGCTCTTGTTGTAAGAAATAACCTCGAATTTGTTTCGTTAAAAAATATTTATTTTAAGGCGAGATATTCAGAAAAAACGCTTTTTGGGGGTTAACTTTGGGGGTCGTTTTCACCCTCTAAATAAGCTTATGAGCCGATAAGAAAAAATACGTGTCTATTATTTTCGCATGTACTACAACATATCGTAAAATCATTGAAATCGGTGAGGTCGGATTCGGGTACCTTCCTTGTTAGAATAATTTCGGTGTTTCGCGACTTACAATTAGAACAATTTCGGTGTCTCGCGACTTAGAATCATTTTAACAGACTCTAAATACGTAATCATACACATCTAATAATTAATTAAATAGATAAGAACAAGAAACGACAACGTAAGGCGAAGTACGAATAAAAACATAATTAAATTCGTATGTTGACAAGTGAGAGCAGTTAAGAAAATTAATAATAATAGTAGACTTACGTAAAACTATAATGATAAAATAGAAAAAAAAAACATAATAACGTAAAATATTTAATAGCACGAGAACATATAAAAGTAAAATCAAGATCGAAAACATCGCCCCGCAAAGATGGTGAAAGAGAGACACACCAATACGTATGCACACATTATGATTCTACAGCAGAGGCACAAGACCAAGCGAGGCACACCAATATGTACGCACACATTGTGATTCTACAGCAGAGGCACAAGACGAAGCGATGAACACCATTATGCAGGCACACATTACTACTTTACGGCAAGAGACTAAGCGAAGTTCACCGATATGCATGCACACATTACGACTCTACGGCAAGAGACCAAGCGAAGCACACAGATATGCATGCGCACATTACGACTCTACGGCAAGAGACCAAGCGAAGCACACCGATATACACCCACACATGACTAATTGTAAGCAGAAGCTGCAAAGCATACATATGTACGACATTAACACATGAACGATGGTACAGCGAAGCAAAGGTTTCAGAAGTAAACATAGTGAAATCGAGACAAGAAGGAAGGAGAAGACTGAAACCGAGCCACTACAAAATATAACGAACACAGCACAGCACAATTAGAGAGAAAAATACGAAGCCTACTGTACATCATGGATAGCACATACCAGAAAGCGATGCACGTGCAATGAAAGGGAAACCCACAAAGCGCACAACGCTATCGGCAAATGACACATAATGACACATAATATTTACGCGCTCTGAAAGCTTAGGAAATCGTCAAAGAGGACACCGCGCAAGCCGGCTCAAAACGCATAAAGAAGCTTTTTTAAGCCTGCAGATAAGAAAAGTAAATCAGAGACGAGTTTGACAAGAGAAGAGCTCAAGGAGACTCAATGTACTAGAGGAGAGGATTTTTACTCTGGTTTTCTGATTGACCCTCCCTGCAACGTCACACACATTAAAAGCTCCAAATAAGGCAAGAAGCTGCATCTAGGCCTCCTAATTGGCTAAACATACACCCCACCGAAATGACAGAAAATTGCAGATCACCTCTTCTAAAAGTGCATAGAAGAGCCCAGCAACAGGTCCGTGAACGGCCAGTGTGTCTTTAAGGGGACACAACACCTTTAAACTCTGAAAAAAATAACTCACAATTAGAGAAAAATTCATAAATTTTAAGTGAATCATTTGAAATTTTTTATAGATATATTTAGCATAAATACCTTTAATTTGATCATGCTGAAACCTTCATTTTTCCTGCTGGCCCATTGTGGCACTCGGTGCAAGAATTTGTGAACTTTTCACTGTCCGTAGGATTCCAAGTGAACGAATGTTTCTTTTGGGCTCAAACTTAGTAAGGAGGATACTTTGTACACTTGTAGTTTTGGTATGGACGCAGGGATTTTAATTTGAATGTTTAGAAATGATTTGACGATGAAAAAACTGCATTTTTTTCTTTTTTTCGCTTATTCTGGCACCTTTTTGTGTATAAAACATTTTCTAAACATTTAAATTAAAATCCCTGCATTCATACCAGAACTACAGGTGTAAAAAGTATTCTTCTTGAGTTTGAGCCCAAAAGAATTATGCGTTCACTTGGAATCCTACGGACAGTGAGCTGAAATCAGTAAAAACAACATTTAGAGAAAATCAATTTTAAAGTTTATGAAAAATGTTGAAAGTGTAACTTAAATTAGTGCTTACCAAATCCTTTGGGGCCAAGTTTTCTATGTTCCACACACATAGATCTTGACTCTCAGCAATTATGAGGTATATTCACTTATACCTCTGGGTTCTGTACGGCTTTTCTTTCCTGCAAACAAAAAAAGACATTTCATGAATTTTTGTAAAAATTTGATAAAAAGGATATTTTATCCTTGATAAACACTTTATACTTATATTTTCTTTTGGTTACTGTATTGAACCTTCAAGTTGAAACTGGTAGAAAATTACCAGTCTAACCTCCAAATGTCACCAAGCTGATTAGTGTTACCAGGGTCAGCTGAAAAAGATAACATAAATCAATATTTCAATTTCGTAAAAATGAACTGAAGCAATACAGAGAAGTATACTTATCTTTTTTTTGTAGTCATTACAAGGCCTTTTACTTCAAGATATTTCAGTGCATACTGCCTAGTTTTGCATTATTGCATTTATAAATTAGGTTAATTTATTCGATTAATTTTCGGAGCTTGCGTGACAGAGACCTCGTGAGCCGCGCCGGGGCTGCGTTCTTAGGCTAAGCTGCGAGTTTCAGCAGCTCGGATGTGTTGTGGGTAACGAGGCAAGCTGCTGGTCGAGAGTCAAACTCGTTTTGATCAAGTTTTGGAGCTTGCGTGACAGAGACTTAATGCGCCACGCCGCGCCGCCGCCGCGTTCTCAGACTAAGCTGCGAGTTTATGCACCTTGAATGTGTCGTGGGTGACGTGGCGAGCTGATGGTTGAGAGTCGAGCTTGTTTTGATCAAGTTTCGTAGCTTGCGCGACAGAGACCTAATGCGCCGCACTGTAGCCCAGTTCATACGCACAGCTGCGTGCGTACCTCGCCGAAATTCTCGTAGATGAAGGAGCGAGTAGTCCTTCGACAGTCAAGCTTGTTTTGATTCATTTTTGGAAGTTGCGCGACAGAGATGACCTGCGACGCGCGGCTTAAAATGACAATAATTCAACAAAGAACTTATATTAGAATAATAAAAATGTATGAATAATAAATAATAAAATTCTATAAAATAATTTATGGCTCTTTTTGTTCTCTTGAGGCTCGTCTGCAGTGCTTAAACGCTCCTCCTTCCTCTTCAACGCACGCTCGTGCACGTCGGAGGATATCTCGAGTCGCCCGTTGAATTTCTCTACGCTTTACACCGATAGCATGCTTCTCGATACGATGCCACAACTGCTGTACATTTGCAGGAGCACCGTTGTGGTACACCTGCTCCTTGGAATATCTCCAATAGAAATAATCCAATGGATTGAAATCGGGGGAACGCGCTGGCCCTCCCCGTCCAATCCATCTGTTTGGGTACACTTGGTCCAGATGAGTACGAACATCAATGGCGAAGTGTCCAGGAGCGCCATCGTGCATAAATATTAAATGTTGGCGTTGCTCTTCTCTTAGAGATTCTTCGAGAAGGCGGGGCAAATCATTTTGCAGAAACTCTAAATAATTGGGCTCATCTAGCCTTGCAGGCAACTCAAAAGGACCTATCAGCTGATCGCCGATAATTTCTGCCCAAACATTTATTGAGAAGCGATTCTGGAAACGATCTGTATAGAGAAATAATTGCTTTAATATATTTTGTCGAATTTATCATGGTCGTGATGTGAATGGGTCGAAATATCATTAAAATTTGTTCACCTTTTCTGGCCAAGTGTGGATTTTCGTCAGCCCAATAATGTTCATTTTGCGGATTGGCCATTCCAGTACGCACGTACGTGGCCTCGTCCGTCCACAGGTTGAGAAATCCAGCATCTCTTTCATGCTCCTAGATTATTAAGTGGCTGAATATGAGTCGATATTCTCGATCTCCTTCCACTATAAAAAAAATTAGTCCTAGTGTGAGCGTGTCTGCGTGCGAGCTTTTTTGCAAGCCAGGGAGAGAAACCGGCCTCTCTGTACTGGCTTGTCGCGAACGAATGAATGAATGTGCGTGTGTGTGCGAGCTTTTTTGCAAGCCAGGGAGAGAGGCCGGCCTCTCTGTACTGGCTTGTCGCGGGTGAATGAATGAATGTGCGTGTGTGTGCGAGCTTTTTTGCAAGCTAAGGAGAGGCCGGCCTCTCTGTACTAGCTTGTAATGGTTATTGGGCAAAGCATTGATTTTTTTTAATTTAACGGGCCAGTTATCGCGCGGCTCATCGTTGCCATAAATCACATCTCTCGTCTCCCATTTATCTATAATTTTCGCAGCGGCCAATTTTCTTTTTACAATAAAACAAAGCATGCGACATAAGAAAAAAAATGAAATAAAACTATTCTAATGTACTTACAGATTTCGTGAATGCGGCTGTTCCGGACGTAACCGAGGGCTACTAGGGATAATAGCAAGTGCGGCGTATTTATTCTTTATTAATAATATATTCCACCTAATAGTAGTTTTAGCGAAGGTTTCTCCGTCATTTGGCTCTTATATGCGCGAATCGACAAAGGCGATTCGTGGCTTCAGGCCAATACGGTTAGGAGTGATTTTATAATCATTCCTAGACTGCCACGACCCCCTCTAGGAGTTTTACTCCGCGGATTTTGAGGGTCACTTTCAGTGCGGAGAGGTTAAAAGGGCCGATCTGTGACTGCCAGGCCAGAGAGTCGAGTGGCGGGAGGCGTTCGCGTGAACACATGACTGCGTGTGTATAGCTATATTATACACTGCTTCGAGTCCCTTCGGTAGTCCTCGGGAGAGCGTCTTTGTTTTAGCGGGCTCGAGTTTTCGGCGGCGTTTAATGAGTAGAGCGTCAGTTCTCGGCGACAACTTGTGAGAGAAGGTCACACAAGGACCTGATCTTTAGGAGATTTCAATAAAGTCATAATATCTGATCAACTATGATTTCACAGTTTATTTTTGAACCTTAATGTAATCTTGTCCCATACAGCGGCGATAATTGTAAGCGTGCTGTCCGTCGTTCTTCATTACACGCTGACACGTGGAATACGAAGTGCCCAAAAATCGGGCGGTACATTGCAAACTTGTTGTTGGATCCTCGGCGAAGCAATCTAAAATTGCTTCGTCGTTTTCGTTTCTCGCACCTCTATGGCGACCTCCATCGAGATTGCGTACGCCTACTGACGCTCTACTCATTAAACGCCGCCGAAAATTCGGGCCCGCTGCAACAAAGACGCTCTCCCGAGGACTACCGAAGGGACTCGAAGCAGTGTATAATATAGCTATACACACGCAGTCATGTGTTCACGCGAACGCCTCCCGCCACTCGACTTTCTGGCCTGGCAGTCACAGATCAGCCCTTTTAACCTCTCCGCACTGAAAGTGACCCTCAAAATCCGCGGAGTAAAACTCCTAGAGGGGGTCGTGGCAGTCTAGGAATGATTATAAAATCTCTCCTAACGGTATTGGCCTGAAGCCACGAATCGCCTTGTCGATTCGCGCATATGAGAGCCAAATGACGGAGAAACCTTCGCTAAAACTACTATTAGGTAGAATATATTATTAATAAAGAATAAATACGCCGCACCTGCTATTATCCCTAGTAGCCCTCGGTTACTTCCGGAACACGCTGCATCCGGATATCCACAATTCAGAAACCGCTGTCGATATTCAGCGCTGCATCCGGGTATCGACAATTCAGAAACCGCTGTCGATATTCAGCGCTGCAGCACGACCCACTAAATTACACGCAAAGTACACACCAGCATATGTCTATATTCCGCGTTCATATAGCCAAAATTACGCACTTGCGGAACTTCCTCAGCCATATCGTAACTATGTATATAAGGGTAGAGAATTAGCAATTCTAAATACTGCGATGAGCGCCAAAAGTAACAAACTAGAAAACAAACTAATAGCGCAATCTCCGAGCCGTCAGTAACTGCTAGCCACATAGCTTTATCGAATCACACGGAAGCGAAAAATCAGAGCATCGTTCGGACACGTCGTCATTTGTTTATCGAACAAACACCAGAACTTTTGAGCCGAAACTTTGACAGCGTCAGGGGATCATGTTTCCGACGAAAATGATGTATATCCCTTTGCGACACTGTGAGCACTGCTCCAATAGAAAAAACCGAGTATAGAACGACAAATCGTCTTAGACCGACAGATTCCAGAAATGAGAAAGCTGTTTGCAGAGCTAGCGAATTACATCGCAGCCTAGAGGCATACGCTACTCCAGCTTTCTTACAGATATCTCATTAAAAAGAAACTCAACTTATGAAAATGCGAGTTGCCTCGAATGTCTCGATAGACTTGCGATGGAGATACGGGCAGCAGCATGGCCGAATTCACCGATTTAAAGAGTTCACGGATGCTTTTGCGTTTTTTCTAATTAACGTCAAAAACGAGCCCGTCTGTCGAATAGCCAGTTTTTTTAGCCTTACAAGAGATATGCAAGAAATAAAGTAAAAGCTGAGACTGAAATCGGCTGCAGCAAGACGGAGATAGCACCTACCAAATTTTTTCGAATTCAAGCCAGGGAAAGAGGCCGGCCTCTCTCCCTGGCTTGTCGCGGGCAAATGAATGAATGTGCATGTGTGAGTGTATGTGTTTGTCAGGTAGGTAGATAGACAATTAATAGTAAAATTACCTTAATAATCCAGTAGCCTATGCGATTTTCCGGAAAAGGTAACTCCTTGTTATCTCTCGTTGCTTGGAACTTATTTCTGACGTAAGATTTTGCAAGCGACAGTCCATTGGTCGGTGCTTGCGTTTCCCATGCATTTTCCAAAACAGTTTTCAAAAATTGAGTGTCGTAGTAGGCCATTTCTAAATCCAAATTTTTCACAACGTCAAAAAGTCTGATTTTGGTAGAAATATCTATCACATATTCCTTCAGAAGAATCTCCGCTTCTGGCTCGTAATGGTATAACCTATAATAGAATTTTTTCATACAACTTTAGGAATTATCCAATTTACTTGAAAATATCTTTAAAAAAACTTACTAAATATGGGACAATATTTCCTGTTTGTGAATGTTTATAAAACTTTTCAACGGCGCAATTTAAGAGGTTGTTGGCCTTGAAACAAAAACATTTATGTAAAGACTGCGGAGACGTTGCAAACTGCAATTTTCCAGATCATCGAACGTTGATAAAACACTAACAAAGCACTTATTATTACTTACTTAGTATTAAGCACTTAGTATTTACTAGCGTTTTTGAAAAAGCGAGAAGTTACAGACATCTTTCCTGTCATACTTATCGCAAAAATGTTGACAAATTAAAGCACATTAGTAAAGAAAACTGAAGTCAATAACCAACAAAAGACAACTTCACATGTTAATTGTGGAATATTCTGAATAACAGACTTCACTTCAAACATTTCGTATTTTTTCTTAGAAATTGACTGATAAACGTGACAAAAAAATCATTTTATACAGTCATGAATGAAACAATATTAGCCATATAAATTTCTCGGATTTCCGAAAATTATTTTAAAAAAGAACTTGACTTTCAAATACCAGCTCGCCTCCTAAATTTCGACGAAGTAAAACACGCATCTAAACGTATGAGCTCGGCCGCAGCGCATCGCAGCGATCTTTCTCGCGCAAGCTCCAAAAATTAATCAGAATGAGCTTTACTTTCGAAAAGCAGCTCACCGCGTAACCCATGACACATTCAAGGTGAATAAACTCGCAGCTAAGCCTAAGAAACGAGCTTGACTCTCGACCAGCAGCTCGCCTCGTCACCCACGTCACATCCAAGCTACTGAAACTCGAAGCTCAGCGTAAGAACGCGGCCGCGGCGCTGTGCACGGGATCTGTGTCGTGCATGCTCTAAAAATTTATCGAAATGAGCTCGACTTTCGACTAGCAGCTCGCCTCGAAACCGAAGAGAATTTCGACAAAGTAAGCACACAGCTGAGCGTATGAACTGGGCTGCAGCGCGGCGCATTAGGTCTCTGTCGCGTAAGCTCCGAAACTTGATCAAAACGAGTTTGACTCTCGACCAGCAGCTTGCCTTGTTACCCACAACACATTCGAGCTCCTGAAACTCGCAGCTTAGCCTAAGAACGCAGCCGCGGCGCGGCTCACGAGGTCTCTGTCACGCAAGCTCCGAAAATTAATCGAAAAAAGCTCGACTGTCGAGGGCTACTCGCCTCGTCACCAACGACATATTCGAGACCTAATTTATAAATGCAATAATGATTTTTTCAGTAAATACAAAAACAGGAATAAAGCGTTATTTTTATTAGACGTACACGAAAAAAAATATTTTCAAAATTGAGCTTATATGAGGTAGTGAAGAATGTGACGTTAGAGAATGAAATCTGGTGAACTTTTTCAAGTAAGCTCGAGGGTCCCTCTGCCGCAGATTTTTGATGCTGTAAGGCAGAGTAGCTGCGTACGCGTGTGCGCAACGCATCACTTCGCCGTGGAGTTGTTCGCCGCCGCGAAAAACGTCAATTAAGGTGAAGAACTTTTCCGAAAAACGAGCAGGGTCCCTCTGCCACAGATTTTGCGATGCTGTAAGGCAGAGTAGCTGTGTACGCGTGTGCACAACACGCCACTTTGCCGTGGAGCCATTTAAAGCACAATAAGTTTCTTAGTAACAAACAGATACTGAGTAGTAATAACAACTAATACTTTCTTAGACATTTATTTCTATCAAATTTTCTTTAAAGAAGCCATCGGGGAAATCTGGAAATGAAGGAAAAGGATTTTGGTCATGAAATATTCTGTGATATGGAAAAGTCTGGTATAAAGTTAGGATATTCTGCTAAAACGCCTTTTTCTTTCATGCTAAAACCTTACGCCCTTGCGGTAAAGGCAAACGGAAGCATGCTGTCTCGTGTGCTATGCTCCAAAATTACGCTACCTCTACGGGGCTTTAAACCTACGTTCTTTTCAGCTAAAAAAAGTCAAACCGGGCGTAGAGACTTGGACAGTCGTACACACAAAACATTTCTAATCACCGCTCACGGAATGGAAACAAGAGGAAGGACGTTCTGTGCTATAAAAGCGGTCTCTCATTTGAAATTTTTTCGCGCCTAGCTCTCGATAGCTCGTAATCAGCTGTACCGACCAAGTTCGAAATGACAGACTCATTTGAAATTAAAATGCAAGATCTAGGTAACCTGTAAATAGGTTACGTTTCGATCTGCGTTGGGCTATGCACCTCCTAGCTTTTCTTAAATTGCAAAGATTTTGCTCATGGAACATTAGTTTTCGGCGCAAGCCGATCATCAAATTCTACGGAAATAGTTTAAATCGCGTCCGCTTCCCCTATTTCTCGCGCAGCCGTCGCCGACAGTGGTAGGGTCACAATTATTCTTATCGACT
Organism: Nasonia oneida; assembly: GCA_037356405.1. Taxonomy (NCBI): domain Eukaryota; kingdom Metazoa; phylum Arthropoda; class Insecta; order Hymenoptera; family Pteromalidae; genus Nasonia; species Nasonia oneida. Next base: position 59,032 of record JAZHPH010000284.1, on the reverse strand, counting down.
TCGATCAGCTAACTTTAGGGGGCACATCAGTATACACACGTCGCCATGCGCCCTGAAGCTAGTCAGCAGCTTCAAGCAGACGTATTCAGATTGCTGTTGGCCTCGGATCACGAGCGCGCCGTTCGAAAATCTCTTTTCTTCCTGTTTTATTTAAAAATAACAAATGTTAAAAAGGTTGTGAATGGTTGCAAAATTCACATTTTTTAAACGTTCAAGTCCGAAACTGCATCGTATATGGAGTTTTTTCCCAAATTTAATAATTTATTTAAGCTACACCTCGGCACATCGAAGGAAGGCGAGCGGAGCAAGAAATACACGTAAAATTAAAGTGCTTGATCCCAACTACTGCGTGCTCTCCGAGGTCAACAATAACGCATTTGCGGTGAACTGTGAACCGTGATCACATGAAATACGCTTTGTTTTTCCGTACAACAAAACATAATAATTAAAAATTTTCTTTATTACTGTATTACAGGTTTATTTACAAATCAGATATAGTACAACGAATTTTGAAAATGCGTCTATTGTTACAAGTATATATTTCATACCGCCGCGCCCAGTCGGTAACGGACCATAGAAATCAATAGACAACAAATCATGTGGCGCTGCCGGAATTATCGACTCCATTAGCGCTGTACATGGTTGCATGGAAATTTTATTCTTCTGACATGAGTCACAAAATGATAGCAGCTTTTGAGCCTTATGTTTTATGTTTTTAATATAGAAATCTTCTTATAACATACAAATGACATTTTCCGCGCCTACGTGGCCATAAGTCTCGTGTGTTTCAAGAATGAGTGTTTTAATGATTTCTTTTGGAACCATAATTTTGTATTGATTCGATTGATTCTTTTTGTAAATTATATCATTTTCTATTTAATAAGTACCATTATTACTCTGATTCTTTTTATCTGAATTTTTTGTAAATAATTGATTTAAATATTCTTCATTGTGTTGTAACTTTGATAAATGTTTAAATTTATACATAAAATCTTTCGTGAATTTATATCTTTTGAAAATTGCAATAATAATCTTCCCCGAATAAAGTGGCGCGGTAGCGCCATGAAGGCGAGTTTGAGAAGCAGACGAAGCTTTAGCACCCGCGACACTATTTACTTCTATATTGGTATCCGAGATTTTACTATTAAGCAAAACGATACTTTCCATAATTGTTTCTAAGTAATTTTTATATATTATTACATTCGTGTGCTATATCATATAAACAATCTTGTATATGATTTGCTCAAATCATTATCTTTTTCTCCAGTGTGAAAGGACGGTGAAGTCAGCCGCCTCCAGTGTGAAAGGACAGTGAAGTTAGCTGCGCATAAAAAATGATAGGGAATTGCTTTTCCAACTTTTTTACATATCTATATTATATTATAGATATAAACATCATTCAAGAGCGGTGTCTAGGTGTACAAGGTGGCCGATGACGAGGTCTAGGTGGTGCGCTCCGTGGTTTTTGGTATCTAGGTGTGAAAATCATTCAAGAGTAGTGTCTAGATGTACAGGGTGGCCGATGACGAGGTCTAGGTGGTGCGCTCCGTGGTTTTTGGTATCTAGGTGTGAAAATCATTCAAGAGTAGTGTCTAGGTGTACAGGGTGGCGGATGACGACGTCTAGATAGTTCGCCCCGTGGTTTTTGGTGTCTAGGTGTACAAATCATTTGAACGCGGTGTCTAAGTGTATAGGGTGGCCGATGACGAGGTCTAGGTGGTTTGTAGCGTGGTTTTTGGTGTCTAGGTGTAGAAATAATTCAAAAGGGGTGTATATCAGAACAATTAGTGATTTCATGTTAGTGATAAAAATGTTACAAAAATCTGTGGTCAAAGGGTTAAAGATGCTTATATTTTATTTTTACGACGTCAAATATGAAATACTCAAAAAAATTTACAAAAAAGGATTAAAATCTCTATAAAAAAATTAACTTTTGAAAAAGTAGAAGGTTAGGCGAGTTTGATGTATTTCCCAACGAAATTACAGATAGAAAAGAACTGAGATCAAGCAAACAAAGTCAAGTTTATCATATTTAATCGTAATGAAGCGAGGAGCAACTCTCAAGATAATTACTATTTAACTTGCCATGCCCGTTTCACTTTGTTTATTGGTTGAAAACTGAAATTTTTTTTTTATGTATCAGAACGCCATACAAACACCATTAGTACAATGAAACGGGCTAGAATTAAACTTATCCTAGAATCGCCCGACTACTTTACGCCTCGTGCGTCCAAGTGTCGGCGCCAAGTATTAACCTACGTTTTCACAAAATAACTCTACATTTCTATCATAAAATTCCTTAATTCTACGCTTCGCTTATTACTCGAGACAACACAATACTTCGACGGAACACAATACAAAGAGATAAAGACAGCAATCCGGAGGTAACTAACGCGTACGCGAGATAACCTCATCGTTCGCAAAACCGAACATGGAACTGCTGTTCACCCGCGAGACGGATACGACCAGAGAAAACGGAAAACGATTGACTGACCTTAAATCCTTCTAGCTGGAACACCGGGTGAAGTTGAGGTTGAGGCACGTCCGTTCGGGAGTAGTCGGGGCATGGCTCGAGCGTTCGCGGCTCGCGGCCACCACTCTACTCTCCCTAGCCGCCGTACCACGCGCGCGCTGATTGGTCAACGCGTCGCGGTCCTACGGCCCGCTTGCTCGCAGCACTATCGGTTTACGCGCCGTTGCTGGGTCGCGCAGTCGCGCGTGCACGCAGATAGCCCCGCGGACACGATGTCGAAGCAGATAGACGCGAAATTCGAATTCTCGTAGCACACAGACAGCTGTTCACCCGCAGACAACCAAGATAACTCTTGACTGCGGAACCCGTAGTGACTCCCAATGCCCCGTTGTCAGGGCCCTTGACTAGGGCGGCATCTGTCACTACGAACGCGAGACGCTGTAGTTTTTGTTCCTGGCGTTCGTGCGGTCGAGCTGCCATCACGCTGGTCCTGCTGCATCAGACGCTCACGTAGGTAATTCCTACGAAGGGCTCCGCTACCTGTATCGGCTGTCTAACGGTGCGCGGGGCCGACTTGAACGCCTTGTCGAGGTGAAAGGTCGCTGCTGCTGCGCCAACGTTGCTCGTCGTCTCCTCGCATTTGTCACTCACGAATCGGCGACGTGCGTTGTTTTCGTCCGTCGCAGCCACTGCTCCTCTCTCGTCGTTCACTCAAAAAGTAGAATAGATTATTTATTTAATGGTATTACTTAAGTACTATGGTAATACAGAGACAACCTTATTTTAAATGATCGATATATCTAAGAGGAACTACAATGAATTATAATAAAGATAGCTTTGGCAAACCTAAGGACACTTTGGTGCATTATAATCACTCTTCTTGTGACGTGACACGAGTATCGCACATGTAAGGCGACCGCAATAAACACGGCATGCGCAGCGAGCGCGCGCGCAACAAAAGGCGAGGCCGCACGAGCACGGAGCGAGCGACTCAGCGACGACATGCCAGGTGGCGCGAGCGGCGTACGCGGTGCGCCGTGAACGCACCCATACATATCCGCGCAGCGCGCCTTTATAAGGCGGATCGCGCGGCATGATAAGCAGTTCTACTCGGGCTCCACTCCAGGTAGCATCGTGCGCACACGTTACTACAGGGAACAGCGAGAGATAGATCTGCGCCGACGAAGTCGTCTCGTGAGCACACGTGACGAGCTGGTAGACGAATCGAAATCCGAAACTCCGAATTGCCGTCGTGAGCACACGAGGCAACCCGGAACACCCGAGCGACATCGAGCCTCGTCTACGTGAGCACACGTGACGATACCCAGTGCCACCGTAAAAATCCTAACCAACAAAGCCAGCCTTACGCCGACATCTCACGACTCGCTTTATCTCGGTGCGCACACAGGATAAAGAGAGGAACGAGACGAGCGACGAAGATTTGTGAAGCCGTGCGCACACGACTCCACAAATCCGAGGGATAACCTCAAAACCCTGTTGCACTATCCCGGCCGTTACTGTGCGCACACAGAGCGGTCGAGATCGTTGTTGCGCGACACATTCGGATCGGTGTAGCTGTGCGCACACGACTCCACCGTACCGAATGAATTCCTAACTTCAAAACCCGCTACCGATCCATCATACCGCCACCGTACCGAAACACCGTAGCCGCAAACACCGTCATTCTTGTAACGAAATCGTGTAGATATTCTTATAAATTGTCAACCGCAGTTTAAACAATTCTATTTGTAAAGGCGAAATATTTTTAACAAGACGCATAATTGATTTCTGTTTCAGCCGGGATTTAACAACTGATTCCAAATTGCTATTCTTTACTTAAGAAATATATTTGTTATTATTAAAAATATAAAAACAGACTCTTTTCTTGCCCCTTTCCCCTATCCAGATCCTGGAACCGACTGACTATCCAGTCTCCTGTAGAAAGTTGAACGGTTACAAAGGCAACCACTTTATGTGCGTTACAAACTATTGAACGCTAACTTTCGCGATGTGCCTTATTAATGGTTAATCATCCGGAGGAACTTCAAACTAAATAATACTTTTGAACAAAATTAATAATCTAGAAAAGGTAAACAAGAATATAAAAGGTAGCAAAAATAAGATAACTTTCTACATTAGATAACCACGGTTCTTCCTCAGTATGGCTCCATACGCGTGAAGGTATGTCTTGGTCGTTGAGAAAACTGCTGCAACTCGTCGAGGCCTTATCTGGGAGGGAGCGGTTGGTCACGGGGAATGTGAGTCCTGAGGCGACGGATATAAGGCCCTTCCTCTCGCCATCCTGGTGCGCAGTGTGGGCAGTCGCGTACTGTGATGTTTCTGCGGCCACATCGGTAGCAGAAGACGGTGGCTGGATATGGCAATTGCGGCAATGATGGCGTCTACTGCAATTGAAACATCTAGGTAGCGAAGGCAGGACGTTGACGTCACGGCCATTAATGCGCATCTACCCAGTGAGTATGGGATCTCCCGCGCGTCTTCCGGATATTGCTTGCGCAGGTGGTGTCGGCTCGATTTCCATCAGGGTGTCAGCGATGGCGTTAGCCCTAGCGTTCTCAATGTCTTTCTCGATGGCTTGTTCGTTCCTCGGCAGGAATGGTCTCTCCGATGCTGTCTCGTTGGGTGTAGTTGGAGGTGTCTGGATCTCTGTGGATAACTCCGGCGGGTGTTCGGGAGCTACGGCTTCGATGTGTGCCTCGGCTTGGATCTGCACCGAGATGGAGGCCTGCAGGGATCCAGCTAGATTTTCGGGTCGGCTCTGCGTTGCGGTGGAAACTAGCGACGGCCAAGCGAAATTCAGCTCCGGAGTCTGCGTTGCGATGGAGGTTCGCAGAGGCTGGGCAGGTTCTCTGAGCGTGGTTTGCGTTCCCAAGGAAACTTGCGGAACCGCCATGGTTTGCGTGTCTTGGTCCACCACTGGGTTGAGCTCGTAGATCATCGTGCTTCTCCTCGATGCGCGAGGTAGTACTTCTTGTTTTCCACTGCATAGGGAAGATCTTCAAAGTATGCACGGTCTTTGTCTGACTTTTCAATGATGTTTTTTATGACCTTGTTGAAAGCCGACAGGATGGGCGGGTTTTCGTAGAAAAATTCGGCCACTTCATCCTCGTGTCCCAGCAAGGGAAGTAGAGGGTTGTCTGGTATTTGATCCTTGACCGTACGACGTAAGCATTCAATCTCATCGAGTTGGTTTTCGTACATGCGCGATAACGCGTCGGGTACGTGATGCATGGCCCCTTTTGTTCAATATCGACGTCATTTGCCGTTAGAGACATCGACCAGCAAGCTAGCCTATCCACGGGTTTTTTAAGTGACTTTAGCCACTGCAAACTGCTATGGTCTGTTATGGTTCGGCTTGCGTACGCGATAACTCGTTCTTTGTCGTCTATGATTTGTGTTAAGACACTACCTAGCCCAACGGTGCTTGCGTCGACTTGTATGGTAAAAGGTTTTAAAAAATCGGGCCGCATTAATATAGGAGCGGTCATTAGACGTTCTTTTATGGTTTCGAATGCCGTTTGCTGTTCTGGTCCACATTTCAACTTTTTATCCTTTTTTAGTAGACAGGAGATTGGCTGTATTAATGACGCGAAATTTTCAATAAATCTGCGGTACTATGATGTCATTCCGATAAATCTCCGTATTTGTTTTAACGTTTTAGGTACGGGGTACTCACGTATAGGCGCAACTTTTTTGCTGTCGACTTGAAGTCCGTTTTTGTTTATTAGATAGCCAAGATATTTTACTTCGGATAGGCAAAATTTGCTTTTTCCTTTATTAATTAATAAGTTAGCGTGTTTAAGTTTGTCGAAGACAACCTTTAGACATTTTAGGTGTTCGTCGAACGTTTCTGTGACGATGAGGTTGTAATTCGGGTCCGATTAAGGAATCTACTAGACGTTGAAAGATGCCTGGTCAATTAGATAACCCATATGACAAACGTTTAAAGTGGAATAGTCCTTTTCCCGGTACTGCGAAAGCTCTAATTTCTCTGCTTTTCTTTTCTAACGGAATTTGTAAGAAAGCCTGGCTGAGATCTATTGTAGGAAATGTATCTCGCAACTCGGAGTTTATCTAATATTGATCCTATTAGTGGTAATGGATAGGCATCCTTTTTAATAATCGCATAAATTTTTCGCAAATCGAAGCAGAATCTGCGCGTGCCGTTGGCTTTGCGCGCCATATGTACCGGTGATTACCAATCACTGTTTGAACGTTCGATGATGTCCTCGTCAAGCATTTTGTCGACTTCGTTAAATAAAATTGTTTCAACGGTCGGTGATATTGGATAAGGTCTTTGTTTTATTGCAGGGTGATTATTCACATCGATGACGGCTTCTATTAGCGAAGTTTTCCCGAGTTTTCCGGATGATTTAGGTATTTCGTTATTTAGAAATTCTTCGATAATTTTTTCTTCCGAGGGGCTGAGTTTACGTAAGCCGTAACATGCTTCCGCCGTTTCCGACGTTTCTGCCAAACGCTTTTGAAGGTATATCTATCGAACGGTTTTGAACCGAAGGTGTACGTAAAATTAGTGAAATCGGCGATTATGCCGAAACTGCGTAACGCGTCTATCCCTAAAATACAGTCTTGATCTAGGCAGTCAAGAACTCGTATTTCGATTACTCGTATTCTATCTTGGAATATAATTGGTGTGTGTATAATTTCGCGTATCTCTTCTGTATAACCTAGCATCATCGTGACTCTCCCAGTTACGTTCTTGTTCACTAATAGTGTGTTTTTCGTTGCTATTTTATGTATTTTCGGTCCTATGAACGTTTTACTCGCTCCGCTATCTATCAGAGCTTTAAATTTATTGTCTGCTATGCTGACGGTAGAGTTAGAGTAGGTTCGGAGATTTTAAAGGTAAGCTATATAATTTATCCGTCGTGTAGATATCCTCGTGAATTAAATAATCTCTACTTAATTTATAGCTTGAATTTTTTGTTAGAAATTTAAGTGCTTGGCTTACGACTGTCTCGATGTCTTGTAGATAATCCGAAAACGCAAGTTGTTCTTTTTCTTTGATAGTTAAGATATCCCATTGCGACGGTATAAATTTTAAATATTCAAAGTTATTATCTTGAATTTCCGCGTTTTCTCGTTGATTATTTAAGATATCCGGTGCTTTATTTGAGATATCACAGGTAGCGTTTGGCTCGATTTTGTCTTTATTAGTTAGATAACCTGATTTTTCGGAGATAGCTTTTAAGTCAGCCTCGTCATTTTTTTGTGTGCAACTTTTTTCGTCGAGACTGCGTTTATTTTTGACGGGTAGATATCCAAATATTTGTTTAATTCGACCAGTGAGGCCTTTTTTGTTTTCCAAGCCGTATCGGCCTTTTTTTGCTTTAGTCTGCGTTTCCCGTACATTCTGGACAATTTACTCTGAGGTAGCCTATTAATCCGCAATCGTTGCAGAATATTTCCGTTGGATTACATTTCGGGCAATTTATAAATCGTGTTCCGATTTTTCCGCATTTATAGCAAAACACGCGTTTTGGACCTTCGCATTCTCGCGAGAAATGTCCGGATTTTCCGCAGTTATAACAGATCTGTATCTGTGTCATTGGTCTGTTGTTGTTGTTATACAGGTTTTTATTAGGTGATTGGTTTGTTGGTTGTCTCTGGTTATTGTTAAAGCGTTTGTCGCGTCCGTAACCTAAATTATTTAATTCGTCCTCGTCAGGCAAGGCATCCTCTATGAAGACCGGTTCTGTATGTTCTACGCGTGCTCGATTTTGTTCTTTGTCTAGCTCGAGATTAGATAATTGTTGTCTAATATTACGCTGCGGGCGTTGTTCTCTATAAGCTAAGTCCGGTAGGAGAGAATCTTCGCTTAGCTTTCAGCTCTTGGAACGTGAAGATTTCGGACTTATCGATTCGGGTTTGTAATCTCGGTAGCATATTTCGGAGAGCTAGATTTATTTCACGGACAGGTCCTAGCGGAGGTATCATGTGATTAAACATTGCTTTGATATACGTGAGGTAGTCGGCGGCTGGCTCGCGTTCGCCTTGCGTTCGGCGTCAAGCGTTTTCCATGAGCGCGAACTGGAAATCTGCGTCTGAAAAACGTGAACGCCATGCGTTTTCGAACTGCTCGAACGTGACCCAGTTATCCGAATTTATTCTGTACTACTGTAAGGCAACCCCTTGAAGTAAACGGTAATATTCCAAATAAATCATCATCCAAAATGTGCATGATTAAGCGCCCTTCCCTTAGTCGTTTTAGAAATTCTTCACTATCTTCATCGAGTCTTCCAGAGTATTCTATGTCCCATTTGCAAATAAAGTCAAAAGCGTTAATGTGAGTAGGTGCGATTAACCTACGCTCTGTGTTAATGGGCTGTTCGTTATTATTGTACGCGCCTCTATATTGTTGTCTATTATCGTTATTATTATTAATAATTGGTAATTGTAGGTGTGACGCTCTAGCCATTCCGTTATTAAGGTAGCCATTTTGCCCCTCCGGTGGCATGAAGTTATTAATCCTGGCCAAAATTTCACGTGATGTCGTGCTAACATAAGTATATCTCGTATTTCTCGATAAATTTTGTGTTTTTAATGATATTTAATTATTAGGATTCACTTCTTGTACTAATGTAGAAGGTCGGTTAAAGGTAGCCTGGTTTTGTGTGTTAAACATAGCCGTGGATGAAATTAAATTATTTCCAGCTAACCTTGTTGTGCTGTTCGCTCGCGGATGGTTTATTATTGGCCTATCCTGTACGTTTTGAAAATTTGTCGAGTTGTAACCATGGCCATCTGAAGTTAATGTTAGATAACCAGAGTCTCTTTGGCTATTATTTTGCTACTATTCGTGCAGAATTGTATAGTGTCGCCGAATAATACGCTGCGTCTCGGTACACGTGGTACTGTACCCGTAGAGGTCTGCTCTTCTCATCTCGCCCACGTTCGGTCTCGATAGGGCTCGATGTTCGCGATGCGTGAAACGGTTACTGCTGCGACAACGTTGCTCGTCGTCTCCTCGCATCTCTCACTCACGAGTCGGCGACGTGCGTTGTCCTTTGCGAAATTTTGCTCTGTTACAAAGTACCAATTTCTGTAGAGCACATTAATTGTTTATCTAAGGGGACACAATACCTTTAAAATTCGAAAAAATCTTTTTTTTCATTGCTTATTTAAACAGGAAATTTTCCGTAGAGCATGCTCTTGTAACCCGTTTATCAAAAAAAAAAAAAAAAAAAAAAAATTCCCGCAAAGTTATAAGCTCAAACAAAATTTTTATCGTTTTTTCGTAAAATTACGTATTTTTTATTTTACGTCTAATACGACTAATAATTTTAATTTTAAGTTTTATAAATTCAATCTCAATGAAATTTTTATTGTAAATGTTGAAAATACTATTTTTTACCGTAGTATATACGTATATTATGCTCTGCATACATATTTTAGTAAATAAATTAGAGCATATTGATGAGATTTTTTGTGTTATTTTCGAGATGAATTTCTAGTTTCGCTTTTTATATAAGGCTCCGATGGATACGTAGAAACATTTATTTGAATTCATATATCGGACGCCCGCGCGCCACCTGTGGGCAGGTTAGAATCAATGTGTCGGAGAAGGACAAAGCGACCGTTCTGCTATTCTGCTAGCAGACAGCAAATATTTCAAAACCCAGCTGATATAGTCCTGGGATTTGTTTTACACTGGGTTAACACAGCTGATGTTTTAATTCATAAAAAAAGCTGATATCTTTTGAAAGTGTTTTCAAATTAATCTAATAGTGTTTGTAGTATTTTTGGGGTTATAGCTTATAGCTTATAACCCTAAAAAGATAAAATAGTGAAGTGTTTGTCTAAAAGCAGAACAGTGAAGTTTTTTTAAAAAAGTGTAAAGTTCAGTGATTTCGAAAATATGGGTGATCATCGAGATACCAAGGGCAGGTTTGCATGTACCCATCCAGACAAGAAGTACTCTCGAGAAAGAGGCAAGAAGAGGCAAAAAGGATTTGTAGGAGTAACGAGTGATAATGAACCTGCCAACAAGTCAAGACTTTATGTTTATCAAAGAAGATATAAACTTCATCAGCATAAGATACCTCTAAGATCAGGAATAGATTGATTGATATCAACATTTTATTTCCTGCGCTTAGGGAAATTTTGATTTGCAACAAATGTCATGGCAAAGTTTAACTTAGCGATTTCGAAGCTTAGGAATTACGATACAATATTGAAGTAATGTGTAGTCAGCTGACAGCTTTCAACTCATGCAGCGAAGTTGGCGTCAAGAACCATGCTTGGGTGAACAACAGAAGAGCAGTAGTTACATTTCCTGCTCTTGGACTTGGACACGCTGATCATCATCTATTTTGTGGATTGATGGACTGTTTTATACCCATGGCTCAGTGTGCATGTGGTGCAATTAGCGAACAATTTAGTGAAGTGTGTAAAAAAGTGGCTAAGGACTCTGTGAAAACTGCAGTGATGGAAAAAAAAGCTGCTATTGAGATTGGAGCTCCCGGACTAAACATTCCGACATTTGAAGGTTAGACTGGTCATTTTCTGCAGTTTTAACTTGAAGGTTTAACATACTAACCAGAAAACAAAGATAAGTATAAAGTGTTATCATCATCAAGGATAAAATATCCTTTTTATCAAATTTTTATAAAAATTCATGAAATGCCTTTTTTTGTTTGCCGGTTAGAAAAGCCGTACAGAACGAAGAGAAATAAGTAAATATACCCCATAATCGCTAAAAGTCAAGGTCTATGTGTGTGAAACATAAAAAACTTGGCCCCAAAGGATTTGGTAAGCACTTATTTAGGTTACACTTTCAACAATTAAGTGGCGCGGTAGCGCCACGAAGGCGAGTTTGAGAAGCAGACGAAGCCTTGGCACCCGTGACACTATTTACTTCTATATTGATGTTTGCATTTTTCATTTTAAAGAAAATCATACTTTTCATCATTATCTCTTAGTGATTTTGACTTATATCACTTTTTATATGCATAAACTAATATTTTCAACAAAAATTTTGACAAAAAGATACCTAGTTTTTATAATGTACGAGTGTATATTTCAGAAATGCTCAAATAAGGTTTATTATATTCTTCAGTAAAAGTGGTAGGACCGTGAAGTTGGCCGCAGAAAGTGTATTTTGTACACTACACACTACTTTATTATAATGTGAATGAGATTTCGTCTTATTAACATATTTATACATGCTAAAATTTATTTCCAACAAAAATATTCCCATCAACATGTTTATAATTATGATTATAAGCATATGTAGCATACTGCGAAAAACGGTAGGACCGTGAAGTTGGCCGCAGCGCGAAAATTCAAATCGAATCCGAAACAAAAACGCATTTAAGTGCATATATATTACGATATTCAGAATTAAGAGGTTGCCGGTGCATACTCTGCGTTCCATAGCAGTAACAGTAACTAAGTAGCAAGGGTAGCCGTTGACAAAGTCCAGGTAGTATACTCTGTAGTGTTTGGTGTCTAGGTGTAAAAATGATTCGAGGGCGGCGCCTAGGTGTAACGGGTGGCCGATGACAAGGTCTAGGAGGTGTGCTCCGTGGCTTTTGGTGTCTAGGTATAGAAATTATTCGAAGGCGGTGTCTAGGTATAAAAGGTGGCCGATGATGAGGTCTAGATAGTTCGCACCGTGGTTTTTGGTGTCTAGGCGTATATTCAAGGACGGTGTCTTGGTGTACAGGGTGGCCGATGACGACGTCTAGATGGTGAGCTCGGTGGTTTTTGGTGTCAAGGTAAATAAATAATACGAGGACGGCGTGCAAATGTACAGGGTGGCCGATGATGAGGTCTAGGTGGTTCGCACCGTGGTTTTAGGTGTCTAGGTGTAAAAATGATTCGAGGGCGGTGTCCAAGTGTAATGAGTGGTCAATGACAAGGTCTAGGAGGTGTGCTCTTTGGTTTTTGGTGTCTAGGTGTAGAAATCATTCGAGGGCAGTATCTAGGTGTACGGGGTAACCGATAACGATGTCTAGATAGTTCGCACCGTGTTTATATTTTATTTTTAGAACAAATATCAAATATCAGTACCAAATATCAAAAGAATTTACTAAAAAGGACTGAAATCTCTACACAAAATTAACTTTTACAAAGTAAAAGGTTAGGCGAGTTTGATGTATTCAGAAAAATTATCATGTATGTCAATTACGTAGCATTGTATACATATTTATTGCAACAATATGATAACAAATAAATAATCAAGCAACGAAATCACAGATAAAAAAGAACTGAGATCAATCAAATAAAGTCAAGTTTATTATACTTAAGCATAATGAAGCAAAAAAATTGTTTAGTTCAATCAAGGGCTTACTTAACTTAAAGTTAAGTTATATATTGATCCATTAGGGATAACTCTCAAAATACTTACTACGTAACTTGCCATGCCCGTTTTATTTTACTTACAATGTTGTCTATTAGTAACTGATTTGTACATACTTATTTGTGTACGTAACTTTCTATCACGTTTTAACATATAAAGAGAAAATTTTAGTTTTTTGCCAATAAACAAAATGAAACGGGCATGGCACGTTACGTAGCAAGTATCTTGAGAGGTATCCCTAATTGATCAATATATAACTTAACTTTAAGTTAAGTAAGCCCTTGATTGAACTAAACAATTTTATGCTTTATTATGCTTAAATATAATAAACTTGACTTTATTTGATTGATCTCAGTTCTTTTTTATCTGTGATTTCGTTGCTTGATTATTTATTTGTTATCATATTGTTGCAATAAATATGTATAAAATGCTACGTAATTGACATACATGATAATTTTTCTGAATACATCAAACTCGCCTAACCTTTTATTTTTTAAATTTTCATAAACTTTAAAGTTGATTTTCTCTAAATGTTGTTTTTACTGATTTCAACTCACTGTCCGTAAGATTTAAAGTGAGCGCATGGTTCTTTCGGGCTCAAATTCAAGAAGAATACTTTGTACACCTGTAGTTCTGGTATGAATGCAGAAATTTTGATTCAAATGTTTAGAAAATGTTTATACACAAAAATGTGCCAGAATAAGCGAAAAAAAAATCCGTTTTTTATCGCTAAATCATTTCTAAACATTTAAATTAAAATCCTTGCATTTACACCAAAACTGCAAATGTACAAAGTATCCTCCTTGAGTTTGAGCCCAAAAGAACCGTTGGTTCACTTGGAATCCTACGGACAGTGAAAAAGTTCACAAATTCTTGCACCGAGTGCCACAATGGGCCAGCAGGAATAATAAAAGTTTGAGCATCTAAGGTATTTATGCTAAATATATCTATACAAATTTTTAAATTATTTACTTAAAATTTATGAATTTTTGCCAGAGTTCTTTTTTCAGGGTTTAAAGGTGTTGTCCTCTCCCCTTAACCGAGTCAATTTTATTCCCGTTGCACCTCTGATTATAGTTTTTACGATAGGCAACGTCATAATGTTTTTAAATCTTTCTAAATTGGAATTGTGAAAATTTTCAGAAATACATGTAACTTGACTATCGGTGTCGATTAAGGCTTTTACTGGAATATTATTGATTTTAATTGTAATTTCCGGGCAGGCACAAATTTCGTCGTTTTTAGTGTTATCGTCAGATTCATTTAATAAATCATTTCGATGATTGTTGAAAATCGTGCAATTTGGAATTTGTTTATTAGTTGTTTCTTGTGTATTTTAAATTTTATTTATACTATTTTTCGAGGCACAAAAAACAACTTTTATTGGTTTTTTAAATAACCCCAAGTGTCTTTTAAGCAATCATTTAAAGAATCGTCCAATGAAAAGTTAATCGTAGTAGGTTTAGAACTTAATGTTTTGGGTTTTGTACCCGTTTCTTTAGAAGGGGCTTTTGTTGTGTTACTCGCTCTCGCCTCAATTGCATTCAATAAGTCAAGCTAATCACATAAAGCAAAGAAACTCTATTAAGGAACGGGATAGGGCCACGACAGCAAGGATATAATCTGCAAGAACAAAAGAAGGTTATCAAAGTACACATCATCGTCGAGGGAAGGTGTTGGAATTCGCCAATAATGTGTACGCACAAATACACAGGTACACACAGGTACACACAGGTATACACAAATATACACAGGTACAGATATACAGTACAAAGAGGCCCAAACCGAAAGGTCTACTACCTGGGATTTATGACACCCACGCCAGCGTCAGTCTAGTTGAAGTAGCAGCACTTCAGTCCAGGCAGAACAGCAGCCAAGCGCACATCAAGGAAAGGACATACAGACTATAGTTTTTTACAGTATCTACACCTATATATATACAGTCAAGCAGCAGTCATACAGTCATCATTGATATTCACATTTACTCTTGTACACATATTTTAATAATTGTTAATCAATAAAGTATTTTATATTATCATACACTCAACGCATATTCCTGTTATTTCCAACAGTTTATATAACAAAATTCCCTATTATATTGAAGAGAAATCCATTTTGGCGTTCTCCGATTCTCCGTTTCTCCGATTCTCCGATTTTCCGAGTTCATAATTTTTTATGAATTAAAGTGACCTTTCTATTATATTAAAATCTTATTTAAATCATTAATTAATTAACAACCTTGTGCAATAGCATCGACTTAAAGGTAATGATTTCAGACCCGTCTCACCGATCGCCAATACGAACAGCGCCCCTCCATTGAAACCCATAAGGTCAATATATGCACAAGGTTGTAGTAAATTTATTAAACACTTTATAAATTATAAATAAAATAAATGATAACCTGCGCAGACTTCAGAAAATTTCTGTTCATGATACTAAATTATCTATGACTATGATTATGATACTACTTCAAGAGGTCAGAGCAGAATAAGCTCTTAACCAAATTTTTCATTGATATACATCAGGAAAGAATGTATATTAACTCAACATGCTTAGTCTTCCAAACATTCAGTCTGTTTCTGATACTGCAATAAATTTGTGTGAATAACTACAAAAGTATATTCCAGATAAGTTTAATAATCAAAATAATAGGATTGATCAATCTTACTGCTTCTAGAGGTCAGAGCAGAATGAGCACTGGAACCAATTTTTCACGCTATTTATACATTTTTTCGCGCATACGCGAACGTCATTTACAATCAAAAGAAAAATGTTTGCATAAACTCAACTTGTGCAGTCTTCTTCTGATACTACATTAAATTCGAGTGGATAACTAGATTAGAAAAAACTAAAACCTGAAAACTACAAAATCTCTATAAAAAACGCGTTAACAAAATGTAAAAAACGGACTGTTTTTACATTATACTATAGTAAAAACAAAGAATATAAGACTTAGTGGATTGAAATCCACTGATAAGTAGAAGCTGAGATTTAGGCATCTGTGAACGAACACACTCACATTGTCACACACATACATCTGTCCGTACGAATATTTTACAAAACCACTACATTTGTACTTAATGCATCAAAATACACTTCCTAAATGTTTTTCCACAAAATCAAAAATTACTATCACAAGGCTTACTTAAGTAGGAAACAAAATTTAAAAAAAATGCATTACCCAATGTTGTCTCTTATTTATCTCGACTTAAATTAAAGAAAAATTATTCCTCAAATGTTGATAAAATATTTTGAAATATTTTTAAGAATATGTATTATAATCTCGTAATTTAACATTTCTAAAAATTGTTTTATGAATATTTTAAAATAATGCGGAGTAATATGACTTGGAAAGATTATAAAAATGTATCAAAATATTTTAACAATATATATTGCCTCTTCCAAATAAAAAAAGTATCTGCGTAGTATTTATGAAACATTTTAAAATATTAAAAAGAAAATGTATCTTAATCTCGTAATTTAATATTCATTCAAAATATTTTACTAACCTTTTGAAATATTTTTAAAAAACATTATTTTAAAATGTTTTCAACATTTTTTATAATATTTCATTTCAATATTTTTTGTGAACAAAATTGAAATGTTTCTAAGCAATATTTATAAAATATTTTAAAAAATGCTTTAGATATATTTTATAGCGATTTATGCAAATATTTTGATAAAATATTTGTGCAACATTATAAAATATTTTTCACAAAATATGCCCGAATCAACCGAAAATATATTTAAAAAAAAATATTTCTAAAATATTTTCCAATATTTCCCTTACAAGATTTACAATCACATATTTTAAAAATATTTTATAAATATGTAGGTATATATTTTATAAAAATGTTTATTTTACAGTTTCAAATGTTTTAAAAATGTTTCTAAAATATTTTAAAATATAAAAATCTTTCGAAATATGTGCTATTGAGGTAGTAACTACTATGGTAATTTCTTTTTATTGTTTGGTAAATATTTTAGTAGTTACTATAGTAATTACTTTTTTTGTAAATTTGTTTGATTAGAAAAAAAGTATTTACTTTAGTAATTACTATTTCTAAAAATTGCACGTTACAACTCGTAGTTCTTACAGTATGAAGATTGACGCATAAAAAAAATGAAGTTTAGCACAGATAATTTTGACGCAAGTGATATTCATTTATCCTAGTTGTAAACATGTTTATCTTTAAGGTTAAACGACATTGTAACAACTAAAAATGAAGTGGTCCAATTTAGAAATGCGTAACATGATTCATCTTTACGCAGAGTGTAGGTGCAATAGTCGTGCTGCGGAGAGGTTATTTCGAAAACTATATCCCCAAACGGAAATTTTTGCTCGAGAAGATAAGTTTAGAAGTTCGGATCGTCGATGACAAACGGCAGACTCTTTTTATCCTGCTAAGCGTCAAGGTAAACAATATAAAATTATGATTTATGATATCTTAATGGACATCTGAGGAATAACTCCCTAATTTGGTGGCCGCTTTAAAAACCTCATTTTCGGAAATTTTCGGAGTGGTAGTCGAGTTAAAGTGTTATTCCTCTTAGGTGTCGATATAAGTTAGATTATTTTAGTCAATTTATTGATACTTAACTATTTATAAAAATCAATATATTCACATCCAATTCCCTATGATATTTAAGTTGCTTAATAGTAGTCATCTAAATCAGCTTGTTAATTAGAAGTAGATTGTGAGTATCTTATGCTCGTTCATGTGCATCATAATAATATTTGCAAGCTAATTCAATATCCTAAGGAAAAAAAATCTTATAAAGCGTTAAGTGATTTCTATTTGTATTCTACGTGTTTTGTGTTTGTCATATTGTTTCAATTATTTTTAGTTTCTAGGAAAATAATATGTTTTTTTTTCTTACTATTTTTTTATAATTACAGTTATGAACAAATGTTATTCTTTTAATAGGACAATTGCTAAGTGTCTGTACAGTGGAGATGCAACTGGCAGTGCTGGGCAGTGATAGACAAGATCAACATATGAGTATTAGCAAATTAGCGACACGTCATAACATTAGTAAATCATCCGTACATAGGATTCTGAAACTGTACAAATTCTACCTTTATAAAATGATCTTAGTACAAAAACTAGGGGAAGATGATTTTGAACGTCGTTCAAATTATTGTGATTGGTTTATTGGAAGAGTTCGAGATGACCGTCAATTTATTGAAAATATTCTTTTTACGGATGAATGTAAATTTTACAGTAATGGAGTAACTTTATAGAAAATATTCTTTTTACGGATGAATGTAAATTTTAGAGTAATGGAGTAACTTGCACTCAAAACATGCAATATTGGGCTCAGGTAAGACTTATAATTCGATATGACGTTGTTATTTGTAGGACAAATGTAACCACCCTCCCACGCTTTCTTATAAAGACTCTAAAGAATTTATTTACTTGTGAATACATACTTTTAATAGTTTTTTTAATCATACACCACCTAAAATTTATTGCATTACTTTATATTATTTGATAAATAACAAATATGTTTATGTATGGGTTATACTTACAGGTAAATTCGAAATGGATGGTCGATACTGTAAGAAACCAAAATAAATTCTCAGTAAACGTCTGGGCTGGAACTTATAATGATCAAGAAATTGGCCCTTATTTCTTAGACGGCAATGAAACTGCAGAAACGTATGGTCTATTTGTTGAAGAAGATTTAAGAAATTTACTTTTGGATTCTGGAGTCACAGAAGGAAAAATTAATCGAATGTAGTTTATGCATGATGGATACCCCGCACATACGTCACGTATTGGGTTAGATAGTGTGAAACAATTTTTTGGACAGCGTATAATTAGCAGTAGGGACGCAACATGAGTGGCCACCAAGATGGTCAGATTTGACACTATGCGATTTTTTTCTTTTAAGTTATGTAAAAGAGGTAATAAACTTAGCTTAGCTCACAGGTTTAAACTCTACCTTTGAGATTATAATTTGTCTCAAATAATCAATCTTTTTTACTTACTAAAAAAAAGTTCCTTGTGATTTATCGAGTAATTTTGTCGGATAGTATTTATAAAAATGATTATAGTAAAACATTCCATTAAGTTCATTCTATAGTGACTTTTTTTACAAAATAGAACTTAAGTATAAGACCGGTCAGTACTAATATTCTTAATCGTAAACTTATGATAACTAATAAAAACCACTTTGTGATCCGTCTGCCTGTTCTTTTCGGTCGATTTTTCCTGAAGTATTACAACTTGTTAGAAGAGAAATTGTGAACAGAGCAATTACTTGCACTGAACGAAATAGACAACATTTCGAACAGCTGATTGAATAAAAAGATATTGATGTATCATAATACCAAATAAAATATACGCATTGTATATATTTGTTCAAAATTTATTTGAAGTCATTTATTGATTGCATAAATTTGTAATGTGGTTTATTTGAAAGTGCATTCAATGACCAGGTTGTCAAGTCGCCGCGATAACGCATCACCTCATATGATTTGATAACTTTGTAGTCTGCCCAACACTCAGCGTGCCACAGCTCTACATGTAAGTAAAACTAGTTCTGAATCAAGATAAATATTTTTGTATAACACACGCACGACTTTCGCGTTTTCTAGACCTAAAAACAGATACGAAAGTTGCCGTTTTTCGACTGACGAGTTGAGAGCAATTTGGAAAATTAGATGCGCACATTTTTTTTTATTATCTATTATCTCCAAAATGTAACCTACGCAAATTATAAGAATTGCCAAAGCATTTAGAGGTATTAAAATAAAGCGTTTGAGCCTAATAACTGGAATTTTCTGTTGTTCAGAGACTCTGAGAACATTATAGCGTGCTCGTGCTCTTTCTTACTCATAAACGCTTTCGGCTACGTAAAATTTTGAAAAATGACGATCACGATATACTCAATTTATCTGATTGCTCTGGATTGCGATTGCGCAAGCATGGCAAAGAAAACCTTGAAGGAACCGGCAGCAAAGAAAGGCGTTTTATCCTCTGAAATCGATTATTAAATACAATTCTTTACGCGTAGTATGATAAAAAGTTATGCACCAAGAGAGTAAGGTGGACAAGCAGGCACAGCGTGAATATCGCCCTTGCTTAGGTCGAGTGGCAACTATATTATACAGCGCGTACTTTTCTTCATTTTACTTACTAAATGTATAATTTACAATTTTTTATTCGCATATTCGAAATACAAGTGCAAAAAGCCTTTTCCCTTTGATGCACACCGTATTTGTTCTAAAACATGTCAATTTTTAGACCAAATTATAGACGTTCAACATACGCCTACATACTTATACGTTGTATAGATAAGTCTTAAGATTGTCTACTGCTTTTTTCTCACATGTCAGTATGCTTTTCAACTTTCTTAGGCAACTCATTAACTACTTCTTTGATCGACTGCGACTTAATAGACTCTGATTTAGTGTTATCAGCTTCAATAGTTGCTGTATACGCATGTGGCTTAATCAATGGGATACTGTCGTTCTCTTTCGATTCATTGGTAACTAATTCTTTGATTGACTGCGACTTAATAGACTGTAGTTTATTGTTATTAGTTTGAATAGTTGCTGTATATGCATGCAGCTCAATCAATGGGATACTGTCGTTCTCTTCCAAATCATCGGGTACTTTTAACTCAATATGTTTAAAATTAGATATGCTCGATTTAGAGTCGATTACATTTAAATGTTTTGTACCTTTGGCTTCATTTGGAAAAATTTTGAAGCTCATCTCATTTCCATTTGAGAAAACTTCAACTGTAAATTTTATAATTTAACGGAATAAAAAATAATATTTTGTTGTAAAACAACATAACAAAGTCTCAGAGAAGCCACTAGCATAGGTATAAAAAGCCATTATAAATTGGACTTATCTCGTTTTGCTTCGGAGCCACAAATGTCTATTTATAATTTATTAATTAATATTGGAAAAAATAAATAAGAGGAATATTGTTGAGTTATAAAATACAATATAATATGTAGATTTTAATTTGTTTGCGACAAGAATAAAGGTTTTACGCACACGTGCCTGCGCTTATCTGCTTCTAGGATAGTAAACTAAAGTGATATCGCGAGATTTCTACTTTACGTTTGACTTTACGTCCACTTTAGGTAAACTATTTTTTGGATGTACGGTCAAACCGAATGTAAATATGGTTGATGCTATTTACAATTTTAAATTATTAAAAATATAGCTGATACACGTAGCATGACTTACCATGATCACTCTCAAAAGATTCATTTAAAATATCATCGAAAGCGTAAGAGGTAAAAGTACAAAAAGAATCTAAAAAAAAGAAAAAATATTTTTTTTCAGTAATTTATGTGTGTAGTTATAACGATCATTTAAGAAATACCTTTAAGATTAGATTGTTCATTAGACTCAGGTGTAAAATTCTGTTTAGTAACATCATCTTAAAGACGTAAACTTTAAATCATCTGAAAATAAAAATGGAAAATATTGTGTATGTATAAAGAAAACTGCACAGATGTTCACTCAAAGATAGGTTTATTTAGAATGACAGTTATTATTTACAATCAATAATATGAAGTTGCATGAAAAACAATAGAACTTAAAAGAACGTTAATTAAAATATACTACATTTCCTCTCTCCTTTATAAACATTTCTTGAATTATCAAGGTGAAGAGTAAATAGTTTGTGATTTGCGTATCCGAGATAATCGTCGAATCGTGGTGTGTTTGGAATGAAAAATAACCGTTCTTGAGGTAAACGTACAGTACGTTGATTTTGAGTTTGAAACGAAAATTCTTCTTAAAAAGTTACAGAGGTAGATGGATTTTGGAATAAACCATTTACAATAGGTGGAAAAGATGCATGAGATGTTGAGGATTGAGCTTCCGTTGTAGTCGTAGACATCTCAACACTTGAAGTTGGTAAAGATTTTGAAATTAAAGATTCTTGAGTTGACGTAGCTTGTATAGTCAGTGATTCTTTAAACGAAACAGTCTGAGAATTCGGAAGAGCCTTATATGATGGTGTAATTACTTCAGTATTTACTTCTTGTTGTGCACTCATAGATCTTGCAGTTACGTTATTTTTGTAAAATCGAGTACGACGTCGTGTGCTGGCGAGTGGAAAGCGTTGTCAGATTAGCACCAATTTTATCTTCAAAAATGTTACTCTTTCTGGTTTCTTTCTTGTTTCTTCCTCTTCTTCTGATTTCTTTGTAAACGTACGAATTTGAACGACGTGTCGTTTATACTTTTTTCCATGTAACTGATTTCATAATGCAGATCTCCTAGACGAGAATTGATTTGTCCTAGAATCTATTTATCTAATTTTAGATTACCGGAAAGAAAATAAACATGTTCAAGTGGTTTAAATTCTCGGTATGTATTGATAAAATCAGCTTGATTTTTCTCAGAAATCTTCTCGTTAAAAGATTCGGGTCGAACAAGATCTAATCGTGTGCGAATGTTTCGTTTTAAAAATAATAAATCAGGTGGTTGTCCAGTAGTTGAATGAGGAGCTTTTTTATATTGTCTCAAGATCCCATTCAAGTTCTGTTGTAAAGAACCTTGTGTCGTATCCATTTTAAATAAGGCTCTTATTGTTATACCCACGCATTTTTCTGCTTGACCATTTGACCATTTGTCGAAGGGTGATAAGGAGCAGTAAGTTTGTGATATTTCACTCCACTTAACTTAAGAAATGTTTCAAACTCATCTGAAACAAATTGACGGCCATTATCTGAAACAACAATGCCAGGTATACCATAAGTAGCGAATAACTGATCGAGAATATCTATTGTAGCAGTGCTAGTACTGGAACTTGTGACCTTGACTTCAAGCCATTTACTATAAGCATCCTTGATAACTAGAAGCATCTTACCAGCTACTGATCCAGCGTAGTCTATATGGATACGTTCCTATGGGCCTTTAGGATATTCCCAATGATGTGTGTTGAATTTAGGAGAAGCATGGGTATGCTTGGCACACTCAGCACAAGATTTAGCAATAAGTTCAATATCTGCATCAATTCCTGGCCAGTTAACAAATGATCGTGCTAAACCTTTCATTTTGACAATACTTGAATGCGCCGAATAAATGTCGTTTAAAATTGCTTGACGAAGAGACGATGGAATCACAACTCAATGTTCAAACATCAAGCAATTTGAAGATAGACCATAAGAAGACTCAGGCGCTTTGTAACCATGACGAGATAGATCTTGACCAGCTTCAAGTAGTTGAATAATTTTTTTTTTCTTTTTGCTCTGCTCGTACAGAAAACTGATTAATCTGGTTGATAATAAATGTGTCAAAAGAATCAAGTTCTGTAATTTCTTGAATAGCGTCAACCGTTGAAGGAAGTGGAGCACGTGAACAATAATCTGCATTTGCATTAACTTTAGTTGGTTTGAACTTAATATCGTAGTTAAAATGATCTAAGTAATCAGCATAATTAGCCATTCGACTGATACAAAGAATAGGAAGTGATATTTCAGGATGAAAAATCTGTGTCAATGGTTTGTGATCTATATACCGTGTAAAATGACGAGCGTATAAATAATTGAGAAATTTTTGACAAGCTCATACAATAGCTAAAGCTTCTTTGTCGATTTGAGGATAGCGTTGTTCAGTAGCAGTTAATGTACGGCTCACATAAGCAATTGGCCTTTTGATTCCGTTGCTATGTTTATGTGATAAAACAACTCCAAGTCCTACTTTGCTTGCATCAGTCGCGAGTATAAGAGGTAAGGATGGATCGTATGGCATCAAGACTTAAGAAGAAATGAAAATATTTCTGAGCTCTTCATGAAGTGGTCGAGTTTTTGTAGCTAAATCAGGAATAAATGAATTGTAGTACGTAACTTCATAGCTTCACCAATAAACAATTCTAGTTCTTGAGGTGTAGAAGGTTTAGGTGCATCACAAATTGCCTTGATGTGTGAATCAGATTTATGAATACCTAGTATGAATATCTAGTATATTGACCAAAAATTTTACAGAATTTGTAGCGAAAACACATTTACGTCGATTGAGACGAACACCATTTTCAAGAAGACGGATCAAACACCTTCCCAAAATAATGAATAATTCTTCAAAAGTGTCAGCCCATACAATGATGTCGTCGAAAAAATTTTCAACGTTTTTTAGACCTTGCAAGAATTCTTTTAATCGACGTTGCCAAACTGCAGGAACATTAGCTGCACCGTAAACAGCTCGTGTAGGACGAACCAACCCATGTGTAGGAGTATTGAGGGTCAAAGCATGGCTGTACTCGTCGTCAGCAGGAATATGAGTATAAGCATCTGTCATATCAAGATGTGCGTAAATTTTAGCTCCTTTTACGTTGTTGAAGATGTCACTAGGTTTTGGAATAAGGCATTCATCTATTACTATACGTGGATTCAACGTACGTTTATAATTGCCAGTTATACGAATCTCACCTTTTTTTTAATAACGACGTGACTTCGTAATGAAAATCTGCACTTTTCACTATTTCTCTCTGCGTGTTATTGTAGTAGAATTTTGGAAATCAGGTAATTGGCGTATTTTCGAAGCCAATTCTGACACCAAAATATTGTGTATGTATAAAGAAAATTGCACAGATGTTCACTCAAAGATAGGTTTATTTAGAATGACAGTTATTATTTACAATCAATAATATGAAGTTGCATGAAAAACAATCGAACTTAAAAGAACGTTAATTGAAATATACTACAGAAAAAAATAAGTAACAAAAAATTTAGATATTCGAACGTTCATTGTATACATTATATTACCAAGATCACTTAAATTCAATACAACATTTGGTTTAGGTGGTTCATAAACTCTCAAACTTTTCTGATTTCGAGAAAATTTCGGAAATTTCATTGTAAATGTACTTTTTTACCAACGCTCGTTGATTTTGAACTCGCATCAGGATCTTCATTTTCTTTCATCTCTATGAATGAAGAGGATTTCGGAGCTGTACAAAAAGCAAATAAAATGCAATATAACTATGAAATACAACAAACAGAAAATATAACAAAAAGAAAACTCACTTTTTAGGCTTAAACTGACTCGGTGATTGTGATCACTGATCTCTTTCCCAATAGGCGGAAAAATCAAATCTTTCTCATTATAATGAAATTTTACGAGTTGATCAACGGTTCTGTAAAAAATATAATAAACACGTAGACAAACACTAAAAACTAGATGTTCCCGCGGATTTTCTCATAATTCCAAATAATTTCGTGTAAACACAAAAAATAACTATAACCTTGTATGGACATAGATACTGACGATATTTTCAACAATTTATATTCTCTATATAAATAAAACTTGGGTTTTCCTTACTTGGTACTCTTCAGTCGAATTTGCATTAAATTTTTCAGAAATTCCAGCCCATGCCTCGTCTTTAGCATCCACACAGGCTTTACTTTTGCTTTTATTATTGACTATAGGATAGGCTCTTATCAGTTCAATGAGCCTAGCTTCATGACTTATCGTCAAATTTCTCTGAATTGTTTTTTCTTTTTTCGGCATATTCGCATCTAAACGGTCACTCTCGGTCGCGAAGTTTAGGTTAATAGGTAGTCAAACGATATGTTGTTGTGTTTTTCGTAGAAGATGTGAAACCATCAACATAACTAAATAATATAGATCGATAAGACAGAATTTTTAGAAATAGTAAGTACTGAAGTAAATACTTTTTTTCTAATCAACCAAATTTACAAAAAATAAAGTAATTACTATAGTAACTACTAAAATATTTACCAAACAATAAGATGTATGTATATCATTACAATATCATCTTCTTTAAATTTTCCTTGGAGCTATGAACATTTATACCTAACATCAACTAAGCGACGTTAGGACCCTGCTAGTTACGAAATTGAAGGGAATAATTTGAAATTTCTTTTAGTGACATTAAGTAATAGAACTTTCAAATTTACCGTGCTAAAAAATGAATTGTCCCTGTTTACCCACTATAACACTGGGTGCAATGTTTTGAGAATTTTTTTACTATAGGGATTTTTATTTAAATGTGTAGAAAATGTTTGGCGATAAAAATACTGGATTTTTTCTTTTTCTGCTTATTGTGCCATCTTTTTGTGTATAAAAAATGTTCTAAACATTTAAATTAAGATCACTGCATCCATACCAAAACTACAGGTGTACGAAGTATCCTCATAAAATTTTAGCCCGAAAAAAACCACTTGGCCGCGAGGCAAAAAAAATGAAAAACGCCCACTAAATTTTTTTTGCCCGCGGGTCTAAAATAGTTACTTTAGTCCCGCTTATTAAGTCAGAAAAACGCGAAAATAGTGCTTGTGTTACAAAAAGCGTTTTTTGTAACACTAGCATGATTCTAGCGTTTTTCGTACCTATTAAGTGGGCGCAAAATACTATTGTTTTACCAGCAAGCAAAGAAAATTTCAGCAGACGTTTTTTATTTTTTTTTAAATATTTTTAAGCAAATGGTCAATAGTTCACATCAAATATACGTATATATGTGTGTGTATATATGTACATATGTGTGTGTGCGTGTGTGGAAACATGAAAACCAGTACATGTGTTACAAAAAATGTTGCATGCACCAAGGGCTAAGCTGGCTTTTTAGCCTCGTGTGGTTGCAGTACTCGACTTGTACTGCAAACTTCACACTCGGCCTAAAAAAGCCCACTTTACGCCCTTGGTACACAATATACTATTTTGCTTCCTAAAATGACCTTTTTGTCTGCCGGTCAAAAAAGAGTTACTTTAATCTTGATTAATAGATACGAAAAACGCGTGAATCGTTCGTGTCTGATAAGGTGGTGGAAAATAAATACACTATTAAGTATTTATTAAGTGTAATTTAATATAATAAAACGTAAGACTATATAATAATTATATTTAGCGTGATGCTACTACCGAGGACTCTATATAGTCTCTCACAACTCTCTTTCAAGCGAGCGCCCTGGAACTAGAGTTCCCTTTCCACTCTCTCTCACTCATACATCATGCGCTCACACGAACACCGCTGACTCGTGCACTAGCACAAATGTACTTATACTTAACAGTGTCTTACAGAATAAACGTTTTTGTAATTTAAAATACTGATTCTTTAAGGTTTCAAATATGCAACAAAACAATGGTAAAGAATCTTTAAAGTCAGATTTAATTTTACCCGCAGCATGTCCTTAAGAGGACAGAACCACCTTAAACTGCCAAAAAAAATGAAAAATAGAATTTTATATTTTTTTAAATACATTTAAAATTGTTTAAGAATTCTATAATACTATTTAATAAATTTTGTTGTAATGTAAAACCGCTGCCAATTAATTGGCACGTAGCTTCCTCCAACTAAATTCGTAGTTCCAATAAATAAAATATTGATTGAATATACAGTATGTTAATGCCTTTATTATTGTTTTTAAATAAATAATTCACACACGCAAAACTGTGTCGAGACGCAAAAGGGCAATCGTATGCTCTGCTGTAGTATATATAGCTATAGATATTGTAGCCGATGTTAAATTCGTCGTTGTTTCTTGTTACTCCTCTAAATCTATTTGGCATGTCAAATTTTATTGATATTGACAAAGTAGTTCCAGAAATATTACGGTATACATACACACACACACACATACATATCCATACGGACATTTTATAAAAACACGTTATTTAAACTTCTAACACGCCAAAAAGTATTTTCTAGAAGTTTTGATGAAACTCAAAATTTTACTATTACAAAGCTTCCTCTAGAAGGAAGCAAAAATGTAAAACAATGTTAATACGTATCATATACCAGGTACAATATGTCTTTAAAGGCCAAAATTCAGAATTCGCAATTATCTGCTTCCACCGGCTTTATTTACGGAAAATAATCTGCAGCTGACTCTGCAGCAAAAGCTACTGTTTAACATTTTCTGCATACTTATTGCATTCTATCTCTTTACTCTCGGTGAATTTTTCGCGCCTGCTGTATCAGACCTATTTTTAAATAATAATAATATAAATTATGTTAGAATAAAAAAAAAGAGTTTCCTTGTATGGCTACCGTACAAATGATAATTATTGTACCAAAATTAGGTACTGACACCCACGAAATATGTTTTTTCTTCCTCTGATAATCCGCCTGCGGTGCCCTCGACCCTCACTCGTGCTCCATCATCATCCTCGCTTGAAAAAGCCATTTTGCTTCTTGTTGTGTACCGTGCTTTTGAAAATCAGTGCATCGATAACGCTCCTTTCAGCCTGCCTGAAAAAGCAGAGTCGTCCACTATCTCATAGTAGAATTTCGTTGTAAATCTGAATTGTATTCGATGTCACCGATGGTATATGCATACATATATGAGATGTGTCACACACATAAAACACATGAAAATGAAAATGCCTGAGGCAAAAGTGTTTTTTCCCTAGGGGCGAAAGTAAGCACGAGCGCGTTATCAATGCACGTGTTATGAAATAGTATATTGTGTACCAAGAGCGTGAAGTAGGCTTTTTCAGATGTAGTGTGGATATTGCCGTACGAGTAGAAGCGAGTAGCCCGAGCCGAAGGAGAGAGAGGAGTCGCAGACGAGTACAATATCGCATGTATTGATTTTTGCGTTTCTTGTGCCCATAAGCAGAAGTAAGGTGACTTTTTTTTTGACACAGTACCTCAAAGTATCCAGTTTTATATATGATACATATATAGAAATAATAATTTAAATCCTTTACTAGCAAAAACGCTCGCATTGCTCGCGATTTACAAATTAATTGTAATAATATTTCATTATTTGACGTGTCATTATTAAAAATACTGTTAAATATTAGATGTACCTTTGATGATAGTTAATTCTTGTAAAACGTTTTTAAAATGCTCCAATCAGATTGTCAGATTAATAAATTATAACCAATCAAAAGCACGATTCCAAAAACGTTCCAAGAGAATTAATTACCGTCGAGTATAAATGAATATATTCAATACAGCCAACATTCTATAATAGTAGTTATAGCTACTAGTACACAGGACTGGTTTTAAAATTAAAGAATAAAAAGGAAATAAATTTTGAATATTAAAAAATGTTTTTAAACTCTATGTAATTATTTGATGACAGTATTAATTATATTAACAAAATCTGACAATAAGATAATATAAATGAAACATTTTTTTTTTCATTTACATTTATAATACAACTTAAATTGTAGAATTATAACAATCATAACATTTACTCTGTACTAAAATGTAATACATAACACAATATGTACTTTTATATTAAATGATAACGATATCTTAAATCCCTAGCGAAAAAGAAAAATGAAAACAACTGAAGAAAAAAGTTATGAACTGCAGATGAAAGCAGAAATATTTTGGAATTAAGACACAGACAACAGTAATCTTTTGTTGTCTTCAATTTTATTTAGTTTGCTAGATTCTTCAGTTGGATTTATTTTTTTTCAGATATAAAATTTTTCGATTTTAAAAATAAATAAAATTATAAATACAACAGACAACAACTATTTATAAATAAAGACAACAGTTTTTTGATAGTTCAAAACAGTTTTCTCCATTTTATAATTGTTGTCTTTAACATTAAAACAGCTATCTTCAGATTTCTAAATATTTTTCTTAACTTTTTGAAAACACGCCTTTAATAACATAATAGAATCTAATTAACGTTACTGTTGAAAACTGTTGAAATCTAATAATACCTGTAAATAACTGTTGTCTTAGTCTCAATTTCAACATTTTTCTGCTGAAAATTTCTTTTTCGTTCAGTAATCTTCTGTTTTAGTCTCAAATCTTCAGATGAAAACTGTTATGTGCAGAATTTTTGTTTCACTAATGATCGATATAAGTATGGAAAATTATGTAATTTTATACAAAAACATATTTTATATCTTTATATAAAGATCAATTAATTTCATTATTATTTTATTTAATACTTATCTAAATTATAAAATAAGTCAGTATTTAAAATATATTTCGATATAGTGTGCGTAAAATAGACTATTACGCACGTTTCGTTGAAAAATAACGTTCGATACACATGCGAAACGTTAATTTTTAAAATTTTATAAATAGATAAAATTCAGTTGTCAATAATCGAATGATACTATATTGATTGTGGAATCGCTATGAGTTTCTCACCTGAAATTTTCATGTCTAATATTTTAAAATCAAAATATAGCTAAGAATGCTTCAATGTATCTATTTTTGAATGCGGTTTTACTATTTAAAAAATAATTTTCAATTATAACAAACTTTATAACAGTATTTTAGAAGTAAACCTAATAGAGCAGTATACCTAATAGTACAGCTCTTATTTGAGATTTATCAATAGGGATGACTATAGATAATTGATAAAAACGTTAAAATATTAAAATTCACATCAGCTCCCTCGTAGAAAATTGAGGCTAATATGGCCGAGATATGTTGAATTTTTTGTTCAGTAGCCAGATTGTAGGGCATATCGAGGCCATGTGTCCCTGTTAACAGGCGACGGTAAGTGGGCATAATATCTCAAAAAATTATGGCCAACGTTTTATAAATGGCAACCTAACCTTGCGCACATTTATATAATGATAGATACTGCCTGCGACTTACTCGAACACTGAGTTGGGAGAATATCTGTCAAGATCATCACTTTTACACTTCATCGTTGATAATCTTAAACACACAAATTTCACCTTATGTTGTTTCTAATATTCACACTTACATAAAAACACGCATGCAAGAATAGTATACATATATGTCAGTAAGTGTTGAGTGTGATATAGGTAAATTTGTATGTATGAATATTCAAGGTTAGGTTACTACTCTTAACACATTGCCTTGTATTTTCAAAATTTACTGTAAAATCCTTTTATCAAGTGGTGCGGTAGCGCCACGAAGACGAGTTTGAGAAGCAGACAAAGCAGTGGCGCCCGTGACACTATTTACTTCTATATTGGTGTTCGGATTTTTCATGGTACATTTTTTGGCTTATCAATATGTTTCCTGAGCTAAACTATGATTTCAAATAAAAATATTTGTTAAAAAGCTGTTTCGTTTAAAAATAAACAAGTTTATATATCACAAATGCTCAAAACAGTATCTTTGCTTTTTTCTGTTTTGTGGTAGTTGGCTTTCTAGCCTAAAAGTGGTAGGACCATAAAGTTAGCTGCACAAGTTATTATGTGTAATACAGTTGGATATCGCTTTCCCACAGATATCTATCTATAAGTTGCGCAGAGTAAATGTGTTTAAATTGTCTGCTTGACTTTATGTTTTTGAACAGCTGCCGCACTGTCGCTACAAACTTTCTGAGTATTCGGAGTCACTGATGACAGGGCCCAGGAAGTGGATTTCGTGACTTTTTGTGCATACATGCAAATATCGTTTCGCGGTAACCGGTTACGCTCGATGTCTAGGTGCCAAGGGCCTTTGATGACGAGGCTGTCTATGTATATTGCGCGCTGTAGATTTTTGTATTCACATGTTAATATCGGTCATAAATGCCATGAATGTCTAGGGTGAGCGATAACGAAGTCAGAACGCACTGTACTTCTTGGCGCAAAAATGTTCAACTCAGTTATGTTTACTGTCCAGGTACATGCGGTCGACA
>JAZHPH010000284.1:0-27664 GCA_037356405.1 Nasonia oneida | reverse complement strand
TATATATATATATCGCGCTGTAGATTTTTGTATCAGCGTGTTAATATTGGTCATAAATGCCATAAATGTCTCGGGTGATCGATGACGGAGTCAGTACGCACTGTACTTCTCGGAGCAAAAATGTTCAAATCAGTTATGTTTACTGTCCAGGTACATGCGGTCGACAATGACGCGATCGAGGTAGTGCGTTTCATTGTCTAAGTGTAAAAAATGATTTTTGACATCAAAAGCTACGGAGCGCATTAACAAGACCCTGTCATCAGCGACCTCAAGCACCTGGATACCATACACGGGAGATATCGATATTCCCGTAACAAAAATTACAGTGTGCACTACCTTAACCCCATCATTATGTATTTTATTTGTAGAACAAATTGAAGGTATATACTTCAAAAAGTTCTCTCGAAAAGACATAATATCTCTAAAAAAAACTTAACCAAAGTAAAAAGGCTAGACGCGTTTGTCATCGCATAGCGAATTTTCTATAGGTCCCGGTCGTGACGACTCGACGAGTCGTCTCAAGTCGTTCACGGAGCGAGGGCTGGACCCTTTGCCGAGACGTCGGGGCCCTGCGACGTGCTGGGCGTTGCCACCCCGGGATATCTCCATCTTCTCGATCGACAATCTACCCAGAAGAGAGGGTGGTCCGTCACGTACAGAGCACCGATATTTGCGATTTGCGACGTTATTGTAAGGGCTGATCCCCGAAATATTAGGTAAGCGAGCGTTCTGTAAATATAAGGTTCCACTGCGTAAGTTAAATTAGATAATAAGTTTTGACTTTTGTATTTTATGTTTACATAAATTCATTAGTTTACTTGATAAATAAATAATTTCTATTTCACTAGCTTGTTCAGGCTTTTCCCTCCGTTCCGTGAGGGTTTTTATGCCTAAGCAAGTTACTGTTTTATATTTAGTTTAACCGCGAAATTGCTGCATTTTTTATTTAAGGACCCGACTACTCATTCCTTTTCCCACTCCTTCATAAATGTAATTTGACTGTTTTCAATAATTATTTTTACTGTGAAATTACAGATTAAAAAACAAATGAGATCAATTAAAAAAGTCAAGTTTACAATCATATTATTTTATTTACTCGCAAGATAAATGCGCGCTCCACGCGCTCTACTTTATATTAAACATTATTATAGGTTGGAAACAAACTATCACACTCGTCCCACCATCTTTCTCGTAATCTTATTAGCCAATCGACGACCAATCAGAGAACGAATAGAATGATAATTCCTCTCTTTTTTAGAGTAGGATAAGTCGACTAAGAAAACTCATTATGTTTAATTAAGGGCTCAGTCAAATGATTGATAATTTAAACTTAAGTAATATATTGATCAATTACAAACAACTCTCAAGATACTTACTACGTAACTTGCCATGCCCCTTACATTTTGTTTATGGTGTTGTCTAATTGCAAGTGTAACTTTCCGCATATTTCATTTGTGTACATCAACTTTGTAACGAGCGCTAAGATTTTAGATCTCGCGCGCTCGTATGTCACGCGATTAGGATTTCGAGGATAGTAGACGTCAGCGGCGATGCTGACAGGAGATTTTCTGCAAGGAGCGAGCGCGCTCAGACTCGTTTTCGCTTTAGCCTTGTTAACAGCTATGCTACCGATACCGTCAACATTCGGCGAGCCGTTTTTCCGTACCGGCGTACAAGTGTGTTTTTGAGCTTTAAGTGTCTGGAGGGACACCTCCAAATCCATTCCAGCCCACAACTATTCCCGGTGCCGTCAACAGTCGTAAGGACAAGGGATATATCGTTCGGCCAGCGACCTAGTAAGTAGATTCTCCATCAATATCTGGAACGAAGCCGCCAAAGGCCGAGATTCGTCGCCACCGAATCTTTGGCCCCGCTTCGCCTGAGAAACCGCGTGCATACTCCTCGCAATAGCGCGCGCAAGCGTTGTCTTCTCGAATTTGTATCAATTTGTATTTCACTCAGATACAGACAATATATTTTCTTGCTATTAACTTTACACGCTAGTGTTTCTTCCTTTGTGCAATTCCTGATTACCCCAGCCGTCTAGTTACCCAAGGATACGCGGAGAAAAGCGTGGTGCTCCGGGCGCAGCACGCATTTGTAGCGAACATTTGGCAGGTCAACCCACGAGTGATAGCGCTGCACCAGCGGCTAACGTCCGCTTGCTATCGCCTGGCCATCACCGAGGGATAGCCGACCGGGAAATCAACCTCCTAGAGGTGACGTGCGGCATCTTCGCGGCCGTACGATAAGCTGTCGAATCGCCCCGTTACATCTTATAAAATTGTTATTTTAATAAAATTAAATATTTTAAATGTAAAAGTATGTACCATGAACAAAATGTAAGGAGCATGGCAAGTTACGTAGTAAGTATCTTGAGAGTTGTTTGTAATTGATCAATATATTACTTAAGTTTAAATTATCAATCATTTGACTAAGCCGTTAATTAAACATAATGATTTTTTGTTAGTCGTCTTATAAATAAAATAATATGATTGTATACTTGACTTTTTTTAATTGATTTCAGTTGTTTTTTAATTTGTAATTTCACAGTAAAAATAATTATTGACATTAATGATATACGCATATACATCAAACGCGCCTAACCTTTTAACTTTGGTTAATCAAACGTAAATGATTTAAAAATGTACTGCTTAAAAAATAATTTGATTATTAAGTTTATGGATCTTAGGTTATAAACCCATTGGTGGAGTCAAGTACTCAACATAATGTGGGCATATTATGTCAAAGTATCATGACATATTATGCTAAGAAAATATGAGTACTAGTTATTCACTGGCCATATCTTATGGCGTATTTTTTACGAGGGCTTGAGGTGTGCAATCGCACGGCTTGTATTAATATATATATTATAAAGTTAAGTTAGAAAAGTTAAAAATTACGGTGAAGGTTAAGAGGACATGGATGATTAGAGGTAAGGCCACAAACAGAATCGGCGTGGAATGTGAAGACATAGATGAAAAGGAGAAGATAATGAAGGCGAAGAGTAATCTAAAAGGCACGGACCTGTTCATAGACCACGATACAACGTGGTTAGAGAGGAGAAATAAGGAGAAACTGAACGGATTGGCTAAAGAGTGGAGAAACCAAGGAAAACAAGTGAAAGTAGGAAAAAAACAAACTCACGGTGGGAGACGAGGAGTTTATATGGGACGAGAGAAAGGACAGACTTTTTCGGAAAAGAGGGAGGAGGCAAGAATAAGGGAAAGAAGAAAGACCGAGAAAAAGAGAAAAAAAAGAAAACCTAAAGGTATTGAGCTGGAATGTGGCGGGAATTAAAGGAGTGGACGAGGAAGGATGGAGATTTCTATTGGAATTCTGCCTGCAGGAGACATGGACAGGAAGTGGTGAAGAGGAAAACATAAGGAAAATACTTCAGGGATACGAGGTTGAGGTAAGAGAGGCAAAGAAGGGGAGAAGCAGAGGTAGGCTAAAGGGAGGAATGATAATGGCAATCAAGAAAATCACTAAAGAGGATAAAGTAGAGTGGATGGAAGGGAGATCAGGAGAATTTATAGGAGGGATGATCAGGATAAAAGGAGAAGAATGGTGGATAGGCTCGACATATATGAGGGAGGAAAAAAAGAACAACTATAAGGAGGTTGAGGAAATGGTAGAAAGGGCAGACGGAGGAGGAAGGATACTCTGGTGCGGAGACCTAAATGCAAGGACAGGAACAAGGTGGAAGTCTTGATGAGGGAGGAAACGAGGTAAGGAGAGAATCTAAGGATAAATCAATAAATAAAGAGGGTGAAGAGCTGTTAGACAGGCTAAAAGAGATGGGGCTGTCCATTTTAAACGGAAACATAGAAGGAGGTGAGGAAGGGGAAATAACGTACGTAGGAGGAATGGGATGCTCAGTAATAGATTATAGGATAGCAAACGAGGAAGGAAGAAGAAAAATAAAAAGAATGAAGGTAAAGGATAGAATAGAATCGGACCATGGGGTGCTGGTGATAGAGTTAGACACAGAGAGAAAAACGGAGGTGGTAAAAGAGGAAGTCAGCAGGGCGTCTTGGACAGAGAAGGACATATTAGAATACAGAAATTGGCTCGAAAGAGGAGGAGAAGCGAAATCATGGAGAGAATTGAAAGTGAAAGTAAGGAACGCGATACAAACCAAAAAAGGGGTGAGAAAGAAGAATGAAAAAAATAGATGGTGGGATGAAGAATGCAGAAAAAAGAGGGCTGAAATGAAGGGCGCTAAAAGAAGGATTAGAAGAGACGGGGTAAGCAGGTACACGGAGATTAAGAGAGAACTAAAGAACATGTACAGAAAGAAAAAGGAAGAGGGAATAATAAAGGAGATAAAAGAAGCGAAAGAGGACAGATCAGGCAAGAAATTCTGGAATATGGTAAAAAGGAGAAGAAGAGGGAAAAGAGAGCAGGTTGATAGAGAGATAGGAGACGCGAAGTGGTTAGAGCACTTTAAAGGGCAACTGGGAGAGAGGGAGACGTGGAGAGAGGATCTTAGGGTAGCAGAACAGCCAGCAGGAAGTGGGGTGGATGAGGAAGAAAGTGGAATAGAAGTACAGGAAGTGAGGGAGATAATCAGAAAGTTGAAAGAGAAAAAAGCACCAGGAGATGACGGAATACAGAACGAAGCATGGAAATACGGAGAAGAGAATCTAATAGAGGAACTGACGGAAATATTGAGAAAGATATGGTAAGGAGAGGGACTGACAGAAGAATGGAGAAAAGGGACGGTGAAACCAGTTTTTAATAAAGGAGATAAGAGAGAATGTAAAAACTACAGAGGGATTACACTGATGGATACGGGATATAAAATATATGCAGAACTAATAAGATGGAGAATGGAGAAGAAGCTAGAAGAAGAGAACAGACTGAGCGACACACAGATGGGATTCAGAAAGGGAAGAGAGACGATAGATGCAATATATGTGGTGAGTAAGGCAGTAGAGCAAGAGCTGAAGAAGAAAGGAGGGAAGGTATATGCATGTTTTGCGGACATGAAAGCAGCCTTTGATAAAATAAATAGGGAAGAAATATGGAATATGATGAAGAAACTGGGAGTGAGCAGAAAGAGTAGAAGAGATCTATGAAAAGATGGAATGCGAAGTGAACATAGGAGAAAGTAAAATAGGAAGCTTCACTACACAAAAAGGGGTAAGACAAGGATGCCCACTTAGCCCACTACTGTTCAATGTGGCAATGGCAGACCTGGAAGCCGAGATGGGGAAGATAGAGGAAGGAGGGGCCATTAAAGGAAGGAAAAAATTATGGTCGATTTCGTACGCGGATGATGTGGTGCTCTTAGCAACGAATGCGAGTGGTCTAAAACAAATGCTGAAAAGATTTAAGGGATACATAAGAAGAAAGGGACTAGAATTAAACACAGAGAAAACAAAGATTATGATTTTCAGAAATGGAGGAAGAAGGAAGAGAGAAGAGAAGTTCGAGTGGAATGGGGAAGAGATAGAGGTGGTGAAGAAATTTGAATACCTGGGCTACACGATGAAAGAGAACGGGAAGGAAGATGAGCAAATAAAGAAAGTGAAAGGAAAGGCAACTGCAGTGTTAGGCACAATATAGAGGATAGGGGGGACCATCTTCAAAGAAAGCTGGAGGTTGAGAATGAAGCTGTTCGAAGCACTAGTTCAGAGTGTAATAGAGTACGGAGCGGAGATTTGGGGCTGGAAAGGACAAGAAGAACTGTAGAAAATCCAGAGAAAATATATGAAATGGGTTCTTAAACTGGAGAGGACAACTCCAGCGCACATTATTCATTGGGAGACGAAACGTTTCAAAATAGAAACAAGAGCAAGAAAAAGGGCAGTGAGATATGAGGGGAAATTGAGGTAGGCAAAAGAAAACTCCTTGCAGAGAGAATGCTGGAGCTTACTGAAAAAAGAAGAACGAAAAGAGATGAGGAGAGGAAGAGATAAGGATGTAAGAAGGAGCGAACTAAAAAATGCGGTATATCGGTGGAAGAATATAACAGGAGAGTAGAAGAAGGAGAAGGGGTAGATGTGGAGATAGAGAGGATAAACAAGGACACGCAATGGCAGAAGTGGAGAGAGGAAATAAGAGGTTCGAAATATGCAGAAGAGGTGGAATACCGAACTAATGGAAGAAGGAGAAATACCGGAATACTTAGGAGAGACAGGAGAAAGGAGGAGAGGGGCATTGGAAAAGATAGCAAGGTTCAGACTAGGAAGCGAAACGAGAGGCAATCACTACTGGAGAAAGGAGGAAGATAGGAAATGCAGAGTGTGCGGGAGAGAAGAAGAGACGCTGAAACACGTAACAGAAGACTGTGAGGAGACAAAGATAGCAGGGAAAAAATGGGAAGAAATTTGCGGAGGCAAAAAAAGCCATATAGAGAGTCTTAGTAGTATTTTATGGAAAAGGAAAAACAAGGAAAAAGTAACAGAATAAAGGCGAAGGATGAATAAAGAAGGGGAAGGAAGAAAAAATGGACCTAGAGCAGATTCAAAAAGCGCGCGGGACCCACCTAGGGAACTCCGAGGAAAAGTCCCTAGAAGTGAGAAGAAAAGAGACTAGAAAGGTCGGCAAGGAAGAAAGGAGCAGAACGAGGGAACCGACGGAATAGAGAAGGGAACGTATAGAACAGAAAGGAAAGCACGTGCAGATAATACCGTAAAGGGGTTATAAAGAAAAGATTAGTCAACGAGATTAGGAGATAAAAAGGTGAAAAAGTCAGATAGCAGAGATGACGCACTTCGAGAGAAGAGTGGAGAGGGAGATGAGAGAAATAAAAGAGGAGGTAAAGGAGTGAAAGGTGAAGATGCAGCTAGAGAGGGGTAAAAGAGAAGCGGTGGAGAGAAAATTGATGGATCTGGAAGGGGGCGTGGAGATATTGAAAGGAAAAGTGAGAGAAGAAAGAAGAGAAAGGGAGAAGATGCAAAGAGTAGCTGAAGAGATGAGGGATAAGATAAAGAAGTTGGAGGAAAAGGGTCGACGAGATAAAGAGAGAAAAGGACGGGAAGAGAGAAGAAAAATGAAACTGAAAAGTGAGGTTAGCTTGGTTTCAGCAAGCAAAAGAAAGAGAACGGAAGAGGGAAGAAGCAAAGTTTGGGAGAGAGGAGTAATTATACATAAGGGAGCAAACTGGGACGAGAGCAAGGTATTGCAGAACTGGCTAGATGTTCTTTTAGCAGGTACTAACTGGAAATGGGAGGAGACATCCAATAGCGATACGAAGAAAATAATATTCGAAACAAGAGAGAAGATGGAGGAAATCTGGAAAAGGAGAGAGGAGATTAACGAAGAGGACAAGGTGAGAGTAGAGCAGTGGATGAACAGGGAAGAGAGAAGGGCAAAAAGAGAGGCGATATTAGAAAGGGAAAGAAGAATGGAGGAGGCAAAGAGAAGGGGTGAACTAATGAAAAGAGGAAACATCAAAGTGAGATTAGAGGGTGAGATGTACGAATGGATAGAGGAAGAGGGTAGAATAAAAAAGGTAAAAGAAGCGGAGATGAGGGATGAGGAAGAAGAGAGAAGGGCTAGAAGGAAGAAGGAAGACTAGAGAGAAGGAAACAGTGGTGTACTAGGTGAACGATATCATTATATATAGAAAAAGAAAAAAAAAGATGTACGGAGAGAATATATATTTTTGTATTATATTGTAAATACGTATCTATGAATCAATAAAACTGCTACAATATATATATATATATATATATATATATATATATATATAAATATTATTGTTGTCGATGTATAAGTATTTTCTAGACGCGAGCGGGAATAAGGTGATACGCAAATTAAGAACACTTCACAAGAGGAGTAAGATTAATAAACGTGGCTTTATTGTAGCTTTAAAAGACCAACAGGGCTTAGACGTGTGACGTGAGGGGGGAGCGTGTTGCTGGCTCGAGAAGCTGACAAGCAGCGAGCCGGAGAGCGGAGAGCTTCTCTGTATCAACGTTGATTTACAACTTGCTTGATTGTTGATTTGTTCTCTCCTGGTTCAAAACTTGATAATTTTCCATAGGGGTTAATTGACCTTTGGCTTGTGCGTATTCGGCGAAACTGAACTGGTTAAATATTAAGAAAAGAAGGGCATACTTTGCAGTAGTACTAGTGTATAAAGCCTATTGTATGGGGCAGCCGCCGTACCTCGCGGCCCTTTAAAAAAAAAACAGTATATGACTTCCAGCATGGTGTCCAGGGATATTTCGGTTCCGGGATCGCGTACTGATACGGGACTGCATTCATTTACAGTTTACGGTGCGAGTCTATGGAACTTCCGCAGGATGTGCGGACTTTGCCTTCGCTGGCCGGATTTGAGCAAGCGTTGCGTAAACATCTAATGCGCAATGATCTGTGATGTAATAATTTATGTACCTGCGATCTTATTTATTGTCGACTGTGATTTTATTTGTAATGACGTGATGGAATAAGTGTAAGAAAACGTAATCTTAGTATTGTAATAAGAAATGATAATCAAGCAATGTACGAACTGTGATACTGCTGTGTTAATCAGCTATTCAAATGCTAATCGGACGGTACAAACTGTAATACTATGTATAATACTATGTATATTTTGTTTTTTCAATCATGAAAATAAAACTTATTTCTATTCTATTCTATTCTATTCTATTCTATCCAAATTTCGTTTGCATCTTGGTTATGAACTTAATTTGGTTCAATCGTATGACCCTTTCTTTCCTATTTCTTGATATGGTAATTCCTAGAAATTCTTTAGGCTCACCTAGGAATTTCATGTCAAACTTTTTACTTAATTCTTTTTGTACTCATTTTGGGCTTATTGTTGCCTGTTAGCAATATGTCGTCGACTTATAACAGCATTAATATACGACTGTTGTTTTCAGTGTACACAAACAATGCGCATTCTCATTATTTGGACTTGTTTTCAAACCATACTAGGCCAGTCAATAGAGATATTTTGTCTGATAAAAATACGTGCAGCAATCCGCCTGTGCGATCATTTAAAATACAGTCCGTAGATGTTTGCTGATGTGTTTCCAACTTCTTGAGTGTTATACTTAATTAATTTGGAAAACGAAATAGCAGCTTTATCTTCAATTATTCATGTAATGTGCGTAGAGTATCAGATTCCTCATATTCAGTTCATATATCTACATAGACGCACTTCCCCTCATTCTCTCAGTCCTCGCACGCTCGCGCGCGATCGACCACTTTTGCCGATTTTCAACTGCATGTTTCGACCATTTTAAAGAATTTAAAATAAAACTTGAAATATACATCTTTCAGTATTTTACTTATACTTTTGAATGCTAGTGTTACGTCGTACGACGTATGCTTACTATTAGTAATATTTCTTTATGATTTGAACAATTCGATATGGCCTAAATTAAATAAAATCTACTGAATCTCAATCTTCCAATGCGTCAGTGTCGCTTATGAGTTGAGTTCGCAAAATGCAAAATAATCACTTTTGTAATACGATTTCGATTTACCTTGCGAATCAGCGAAATGATAAATCAGCAATTCGTGACGTTGTAAGCGAGCGCTACTTTTTATGTATACATTTTCCGTAATTTTAAGTTTGTAAATATTGCAAAAATTACACTACGAACGAAGGTTTTAAAAAGCCAAACGCACTCAAACGAGCAGTTTTTCGTCGTCAGTCACGAGATCCGTATCGCGCCGGTCCGACAATCGGTGACAATTATTTTAAAACTTAAAGCCGCCTAGCCGCAATTATATATTTCTTACAAAGTCTAAATATACAGATTTTATAAACTACAAGTCTTAGCTCTTTTAAATTAAGTGAGAATATTATTTTACATTGAAACGAGATTTATTATTTACTTCCACTCCTAAAAATTATTTGAATAAGCGATCGGTTTACCGTAAAAGAGATCTTGTGAGTTATATTCATTTACGAGAAAAATCCAAACTACCCAGTATGAGTCTACAGCTGTAATCTACTCAACTAGTACCCGGTTCAACGTAAAGGTAAGTTTCACATTTATTTTACTAACAGTGAGAGTGTTAGGCGCGAATTAACAATTTCTTACAGCCTCGCCACTACACATATCATTACGTTCTTATCTATTCAATTTAGGATAGTCAGGACGTAACAATTGGTTCCGATACTGAATAAAATCTAGCAAAGATTAAGAAAAATCCTAACAATAAATTTGTTGAACCAATTAACAATTGGTTCCGATACTGAATGAAATCTAGCAGATTAAGAAAAAGCCTAACAATAAATTTGTTGAACCAATTAACAATTGGTTCCGATACTGAATAAATACAGGAATATTGAAAAAAATTCTCGAGTAAACCGAGGCAATATAGTAGCGTGAATATAACCGCATTGAATAAAATAAAATCGTAATAAACAGACGTAAAGTGATTTCGAGTAAAAATAACATTACAAGAAGTATCAAGCATAGCTCGGGTGACACAGATAAAGATAAGAAAACAAGCGTAATACATGACACGGATAAAAGAAACAGAACAAGCGTAATATGTGTGTCGCGTTTATACACGGCATCAGATCAAATTTCAGCAGCTACTCGCGTTGCGGCGAATGAGCTACTGATCTTGCTAACAGTAGCAAAAAAGCGGAAGTAGAACAAAACGTAAACAAATACTAAATAGGCCAATTTAAAAACTCAATGGGTTTTGTATAACAATCAGAATATACTTTTAATCGCGTAATGAAAATTTCAAATGAGCAATAAAGCAACAACAGATGGTAAAACTGCAGAGAACGTAAGAATTACTAGACAACAAGTTCAACAAAATCCAAATTTAAAAAACAGCCTAATAACAGGACCACTCGGAGAACGGGCTTTTAAAAAGAGCTTGAAGATGCAAAGGACACCTCCAAAGACTCAAGATAAAAGCAACAATACATTACAAAATACAGGAACCATACCAAAAGTACCAGTAGCAGCAAAAACTAGTAACTAAAAGAAATCAAAAAAGAAAGTTGATAGTCTAGCAAAGGAAAATATACCGGAAAGCCCTAAAAAGCAACAACAGGAAAGCTGGGATGATAGCAGCATTCCAAGTAAACGAAGAATTTAACGAATTTAACGTTTCAAACAGATTTATCAGGCTTCCAAGCAAATGATTCAATTTTAAATAAGACATTCGAACTCGAAAAAGACGAGCGATATTCGGATATAGGGGGATTTCAAGCAGAACAAAGCCTGGTCATAGGAACTTCAAAAGACCCACAATACAACGTATTAGAGAGCGATAAGTTTTCGACAAGCTTTTCGTTCAATACAAGTGTAAATGAACATAAAAACCTAATAGATCTTGATCAACTACCAGACAAAAAAGCGTATAAAATAAATACAACATAAACAACACTGAAAATAAAACGGATCAGAACTTAAATCGAACTTACGATAACAGAGAAAATCAAGAAAAAGAGAACATCATAAACATGGCCCCTCCAACGGAAGCAGCAAGGCCATTAAAATTAAATCTGAAAGATATCGTAAACTACGTACCAGAATACGATGGAAAAAATATGACAGCAGCGGACTACATAAAAAAAAAAATAAAACAGGTCAGAAATCTTATAGATACTATAGATGAAGGAAATCTGACAAACCTCCTTAAAGTAAGAATGAAAGGAGAAGCAGAAGAAGCATTGGGCGGCAACGAGATAAAAACCATGGATGAATTAATAAATGCAGTAAGAACGTTATATCCAATCGACGCCGATATTCACGAACTTATTTTTAGGATGTGTGGAATAATACAAGGAGAAAGTGAAACTGTGGTCCAATATACAAATAGATTACGCAAAATAGTACTAAGAATAAAAGAACTGAAAAAACGAGAAGGAGTATCAGCAGATGAACTAACAAGATTTGACAGAGAATTGAACGCAGAAGCAGCGAAGAAGTATAAAAAAGGTCTTAAATCAGAAATAAAATATGAGTTAGGGGCAGAAAACACCGTAGAAGACATTTCAAAGGTAGCAATAGAAATTGAAACCGACATAAGGAAAAGAAAAGAGATAAGCAGAGGCACCATGACCACTGCTTACGAAGATTATGAACGAAGAATAGAGCAACCACAGAAAGTGCTGACATGCTAAATACGTAGAGACTTCCAGCACGAGGCTCTATTTTGTCGTGCAGCAGCATGTGTATACTGTAAAGGAGCGGATCATTTTTCTAATAATTGCATGAATTTCAAGAATAAAATCAAGTTAATCTGTAAATTTTCCAGCCAACCAGGACATTCGATTAAGGCATGCCGATTCAACAAGAAACAGAATAATAATTGCCAATATTGCCAAGAAATAGGACACGATG
Organism: Nasonia oneida; assembly: GCA_037356405.1. Classification (NCBI taxonomy): domain Eukaryota; kingdom Metazoa; phylum Arthropoda; class Insecta; order Hymenoptera; family Pteromalidae; genus Nasonia; species Nasonia oneida. The sequence continues at coordinate 15,380 of JAZHPH010000284.1, read as the reverse complement.
TGGGACAATGTCCTTACATAAGAGATTATGAAATATTCTGGAAATGTAAAGAAACAGGACATAACCCAAATATATGTTCAAATACAATGATCAATAATATAGATAAATGTGAATATTGTGACCTTATGGGGCATACAGTACAGAATTGTCCAGATGTAACGTGCAAAAAGTGCAATAAAAATGGTCATACAATAAAATATTGTAAAGTAGGCGAAAGCAGGTCACCATTCAAAATGTGTACAATTTGTGAAACAGTGGGACATGAAGAAGTAGAGTGTGAACAAGCAAAAATCCTTGTTGCAGAATATAAAGCTAAACAACAGTTTAAATGCCTGATGTGTAAAGAAACAGGCCATACAGCGATATTTTGTAATAAATTTAAAAACAAACAACAAATGCATCAAACCAACAATAATAATTACAACAGGAGTCTTCAGCGGAAATATTGCAAATACTGCAAAATGACAGGTCATGCAGTCAGCGAATGCAAAAAATTAAAGGCTTTAGAAGATCGAGGAAAGTCTAGACAATCATTTTGCGAGTACTGTGACAAGTCGGGACATAAAATAGATAATTGTGAAAAGATTAAAATGCTAGAATGAGAGCAAGAGGAATTCTGCACAATATGGAAAAACACAAACCATACCGCAGAAAGATGATTTAGAAACAAAAATAAGCAGGAAAACTGAAACGCTCTTCCTGGAGGGAACACCTAGGAAGGGATGACAAGAATACAGCGTTCCCACTACACCATACGCAAGATATAGCAAATATAGACAAAAAGATCAACAGTAAAGTAGACAGTATATTGCAAACATATGTTTTGAAACTTGAAAATTTATTAGAATATATAGAAGTAGAAGATCGACACTCGAAGAAAATAAATCGATTATTGGTAGATAGTGGTGCACAACTAAACATTATCAAAAAACAAAATATATCACTAAATCAAAGATTAGATAAGGGATATTTAGAAATAAATAATATAAAAATTGAATTAAAATCAATAATGCATATCAATCAAATAAATACTAGCATCGTAGCTGAAGAAAGTGAAAAAGAGGCAAGTACTCATGAAACTAAAGTAGAAAATATTACAGTACAAGATTTAGAAAAAGTACTACTAGTAAAAAGTACTAGATATAGTAGAAAAAATTCAAGATAACATAAATAACGGGATTTCAGAAAACAAAAGCGACTCACAATCAGAATACTCAGATGACTTACCAGATTTCTTGAAAGAAATTTCGGAAGAAGCACAGCCGAGTAACTGGAGTAATGTAAAACTTACAAAGTTTATCCATGATTCAAAACATTCAACAGTTCATAGGAAACATTAATAAAACTCTTGAAAGTACAGAAAAAGAAGAAACTGAGGAGTATTTTTTTTTTTTTTTAAGTGGCATTTCGAACTCGAAAGTTCATCGCCTCATCTACGCAAGCCTTCCACGTATCTCTATTTTGTGCCAACCCCATCCATTGCGCACCCTTCCTCCCGATTTCAGTTAAGTCCGTTTTTACGTTGTCCCCCCACCTGCGCCTAGGTCTACCTAGAGATCGCGGTGTGCTTGGCTTTCCTTTCATTATACGCGCTGCCATGCGATCGTTTCCCATTCTTGCCACGTGTCCTGCCCATCTTAGTCTACGCGATTTAATTATTCTGTTTATATTCGGTGACGAGTATAAATTGTGTAGCTCGTCATTGTGCAGTTTCCTCCACTCCCCGGTTTCTTCATCTTTCTTTGGCCCGTATATTTTCCGCAGAACCTTATTTTCGAACACCCTAAAACGGTTTTCTTCCGCTTTAGTTAGCGCCCAGGTTTCGCACCCGTACAAAATTACCGGCATTATTATAGTCCTATATATCCTTACTTTTACATTTCTAGACAGCAGTTTTGATTTTAGTAATCTATTCACGGCGTAGAAGCAGGCATTACCCGAATGAAGTCTCTTGTTAATCTCGGCTTTAATTTCGTTTCGATCATTTATGGTTGTGCCTAAATATCTGAATTCGCTAACCTTTTCGAAAGTATAATTTCCGACTCTAAGATCACCCTCACCTTCGCAAATGCCCAGTTTGTCCATGATCATATATTTCGTTTTCGATTCGCTCACCTCTAGCCCCGTGTCCTCAGCCGCATTTATGAGAATTTCCGCATTTCTCGCTACCGCTGCACCGTTATCCCCCAGTATGTCCAAGTCATCCGCATAGCCCAGAATTTGTGTTTTTCCGTTAAGGGTTGCACCTAGCCCGCTAGTCTGCATTTTTCTAACAACATATTCTAGCGTTAAGCTAAAGAGTACCGTAGAAAGACCGTCACCTTGTTTCAAACCGTCGCGTATCATGAATGATTCGGATACGTTACCGCCTACTCGGACCTTTCCCGTGCTTCCGTTCAGACATATTAGTAAAATTAATTTCACGAGTTTTTTTGGTACTCCGAGGAGCACAAGGATTTGATACATTTTGCTTCGTTTGATCGAGTCGTACGCTTTTTTAAAGTCTATAAATAGTTGGTGTATTGTTTCGCAATGTTCATTTTTTCTTCCATTTTTTCTCTAACAACTGTCTTATAGTAAACATTTGATCGCTCGTCGACCTGTTACGCCGGAATCCACACTGATACTCTCCTATTATATATTCCGCGAAGGGCGTGAGTCTGGCCTGTATTACGTTTGATAGAACTTTGTAGCAGGTAGCTAAAAGTGAGATTCCCCGGTAGTTATTGCAATCTGTCTTATCTCCCTTTTTGAAATTCGGTATGATGATGGATTCTTTCCAGTTTTCTGGTATCGTTTCATTTTTCTAAATAGCACATACTAGTTCAAAAATTCTGAATGTAAGCGCGGTGCCCCCATATTTAAGTAGTTCAGCTGGTATAGAATCGTTTCCCGTGGCCTTATTGTTTTTTAGTTTTTTGATCGCGGCTTCTACTTCTTTGTAGGTCGGTTTTTCCATATGGAGTTCAGCAGTGTGGATTTCATCTCCCGTTACCTCGCAGTTTTCATGTACGTTTAGTAACTTATCAAAATATCCTTTCTACAGCTGTAGCAGTTCATTTTCGCTTGTAACGAGATTCCCGCCCTCATCTTTCATTAATTGTGATCTACTCTGGAAACCTTTCCTAATAGCGTTGATTCCTTTGTACATCTCGCGCGGGTTATTTTCCTTACTGTTAGTTTCTATTTTTCTAATCTCGCTCTTTTGGTACTCGCCCTTTTTGTTTCTGTAAATCACACCCACTTGCTTTCTTATTTCGTGGTACTCTTCTACGGTCCTATCGTTTCCATTGTGAACGCTGTATACTTTAGCCATTTTGCGCCTTTCAAACCAGAGTTCGCACTCTTCGTCAAACCATGGTTTGCTCTTTGGCTTTTTCGTTTTATCTAGCACTTTGTTCGCAGCCTCTTTTACCGTTCTTTCGATAGCCCCCCATAGACTGTTTGGGTCGTCATCTACCTCCGTCGGTGCATCTGTGTCCTCGAGAACCTGAAACCGGTTACTTATTTCTACTTGATACTGAATTCGCTCTACCCCGTTTCGTAGCTTTTCAATGTCGAAGGTTTCTACTTTGTTCGCCCGTTTACTATTTTGCCCGGCTACTAATTTGACTCTTAATTTGGCCACTACTAGAAAATGATCCGAGTCGCAATCCGCCCCCCTATAGGTCCTTACGTCAAGTACATTTGTGTGGCGCCTCTTATCGATAAGGAAGTGATCGATTTGATTTTGCGTGGCTCCGTCCGGCGATGTCCACGTTGCTTTGTGTATATCCTTGTGCTTAAAGCACGTAGTTTTTACTATAAGATCTTTTGCCGCCGCGAAATTTATGACTCTGATACCGTTATCGTTGCTGGTTTCGTGCAGACCTTACTTGCCTATAGTGGGCCTAAACATTTCCTCTTTCCCTATTTTAGCGTTGAAATCCCCCACTACTATTTTGGTGTCGTAAGACGCGAATTGGTCGATTAATTGTTCTAAAGCTTAGTAATAAAGATCCTTTACCTCTTCCTCTTTGTCCTCCGTAGGACAATGTACGTTAATAACCACGTAATTGTACCACGCTCCTTCGATGATGATATACGAGAGTCTGTCGTTCACGAATTTGAAATTTTTAACAGCGTGTATAATTCTTTTGCTAACCAGAAATCCGGTACCTAAGGAGTGTCCGCTCGCGCCCTCGAATATAAAGGTGACGTTACCTTTTGCTAAAATCCCGCTATATTGCCACCGAGTTTCTTGTATTGCTACTAAATCTAATTAGCGCTCGCCAGCTTCTTTTAAGATTTCCTGGTACGCGCCTGCTCTGTATAAACTGCGCACATTCCACGTTCCCACCTTTAAGTCCCTATTGGTTTTGGTTTGGTTTTGTTTTTTTTTTGAGCCATGATAGTAAGTTAAACCCGCGCGTTTTGGATCCTGTTCCGATCGCAGGTGAGTCAACCGTTCTAGATGTGATAACCCCCATACCTCTCTAGAACTAGGTATGAGAGCTTTCCGACTTTGATGAGGACGGAGCCAACTCATCGTCGGACACACTACGGAATCATTCTCGTATCCTAACGCCCCCCTGCAAGGCAGCGCGCCTTCGCTGGCTTCGTTACCGCGTAAGACCAGGTGGCGAATCATTCTACACATCCCCTTTCGGGGCAGTTGTCATCGCTCCCGCATCCTCCACGACAGCAGGATTTTTGTAATGTGTGCTAAAAGAGATAGAATATAGACATAGTGAGATAGAAAGAGAAAGTGAAAATAGGAAATATTGTTGAGTGTTCGTTGTTGTGGTGGTCCTTGCGTAGTGTTTCTAGATGAATGCGTTCGCCAGTGTGGTCTCATCACACCCACGCCCGGGCCTATCGGCTGTCCGCGGCTGCTTATTCGATTTATTCGCAGTTAACCTCCTTCTCAGGGGCCGTTCCTCTATCCGCAATCTGAGGACGCGCTGTGTAGTGGTGATAGGCACCCACCCGTCCGCTCTGGATGACTACGCCCAAGACCCGCTTAGGGTACCGGCGTTGCAACAGAACTGAGGAGTATTCCATACAAAATTTCCCGACATTCGTAAAAATACTCAAAGATAATGTAAAGTTTGAAGGAGATGAAAAATATCTACGTCATACAAATGAAATAAATTTTCTTACGTTTGATATTGAAGATATGCCAGATATGTTCATGGGAATTTCAGAACTACCACTGCCAAAGGAGGAAGAAACCTTCCATTGTGGTTCTATATATTTAACGTCACAAACTGTACGGTATTTTGAAGAAGTATAAAATTTAAGTAAAAAAGAGAGAAAAAATGTATTATTAAACACGATAAATCTAAATCATTTATCTAAGAAAAAAAGGAAATTTATTGAAGATTTGATATTATCTAATGAGGATATATGCTGGATAGATGGAGATAAATTAGGGACATGTAACGTCGAACAGCATGAGATAAATTTAATGGACGAAACCCAATTTATGTGAAACAGTTCCCATTACCATATACCTTGAAACAAATATCAGTGAAACGAAAAAATTAATAATAAATGAATTGGTTAGATCTTCAACGAGTGCATTCAACGCTCCAGCGTGGGTTGTACCGAAAAAAGGTTTAACAAAGGACGGAAAAAAGAAATGGAGACTAATAATTGATTATCTAAAACTAAATGCTAAAACAATACCAGATCCATATCTATTGCCGAATATAACGGAGATATTCGATTCTTTGGGAAAAAGCAAATATTTTACAACGATCGATATGGTATCAGGGTTTCATCAAATAAAAATGAAAGAGGCAGACATACATAAAACAGCATTTAGTATACATCCATTAGGACGTTTTGAATTTAAAGTATTACCATTTGGATTAATTAATTCGCCAAGAGTATTTCAAAGAGTGCTAACAAAGGTACTAGGAGAATTGTCAGAGAAAGAATTTTGCTATGTTTATATAGATGATATAATTATAGGATCAAATACAGTAGAAGAACATAATGAAAGATTTAATCTAATAGCACAAAAATTAAGAGAAGCCGGACTTAAATTGGCAATGAATAAATGTAAATTTTTCCAGAAAGAAGTGGAATTTTTAGGTTATATTATTAGCGAGCAAGGAGTAAAAACAGATCCAAAGAAAATTGAAGCTATATCAAAATTTCCAACTCCACGAAATGTTAAAAATGTTCGAGAATTTCTAGGAATGTCAGGCTATTATAGACGATTTATAAACAATTTTTCGGAGATAGCTAAACCAATTATACAATTATTACAAAAACAAACAAAATTTGCTTGGCATAAAGAGCAACCAGAAGCATTCAAGAAATTAAAAGAAGCTTTATGTTCAGCGCCAATATTATAATTTCCTGATATGACTAAACCATTTATAATAACTACAGATGCATCTAATTATGCACTTGACTGCGTATTATCGCAAGGGGAGATCGTCGAAGACAGGCCAATTGCATTTGCGTCAAGAGTATTGAAAGCAGCTGAAAAAAATTATCATACTTATGAACGTGAAGCACTTGCAATCATGTTCGCAGTAAAAACATTCCGAAATTATATTTATGGTAATAAGTTTAAAATAATTTCTGATCATAAACCGTTATTGTCATTTAAATCAGCAGATAAAAATAACAGAGTTCAAAAATGGAGGTTAAAATTATTAGATTACGATTACGAAATCATTTACAAACGGGGTAAAATTAATACAAACGCTGATGCACTATCAAGAAATCCAGTAGCATATATGCAAATAAATGTAATTACGAGAGCGTAAAAGGCGAAAGATTTAAAAACGCTGGAAACTAACGAAATACCAACTAACGATATGAAAATTCAAAAATTAAATGAGGAAAGAATTAAATTAAAAAAGAAGATTTTTAACAAGAAAAAGAGAAGCAAAACTAAGATAGAAAAAAATAAAACTAAGATTGAAGAGTCCAGAAAAGCAAAATCATGTGAGAAAAAAATAATAAATACGAAAACAGATAAAAACATCGTTTATACAAAAAAATCTATACAATTTAGGAAAGATAATATCCCATTAAAGCCCATGCTAAGACTGGTTGAGGTAGCAAAAAAGAAACTGTGCCATCCTTTGCATAAGTGAAAAATAAAATATACGTATTTTTTCTTATGTCATTTGCAATTGTTTATAAGAAATTATTAAAACAAATTACAAAAAATTCATAATTTTCAGAATCTGAATGCGGGAATCGATTCTGGAGGTAAAATCGAGACGAAAACCTATATAACACTTTTTTGTCAGAGGCCAATTAGTTTTTGTAATGTAGGAAGAAACATTCGGCCTCCTGAGAGTGTTTCAAAAAATCGTATATAATGAAGCTAATTATTGTATTTATCCATCAATTGAACTCGCATCCACGTTTACAACCTGATCATTTGATTGTGCATCTTTGCTAGTAATTTCCTCTTGAAGGTCTTCATCGGTGGGTGATTCTTCTCCATCCAAGTAGCATTTTAAGTCGACGACATGGATCTTCTCCAACACCTCTCCAGTGCTACTTTCGAGTTTGTAGACATCCTGACCCAGGCGAGCAGTGATTTTAAACGGTCCCGGATTCTTTGGAGCAAACTTGGCGTTGATGGCTTAAACAGCCGATGACAAAATGCGATTACGCTTCCAGACTAAATTGTCGATTTTGAATTCGACTTGTCGGCGTCTCGCGTTATAATACTTTGATTGTCGTTCTGTTGCACGTTGCACTCTTTTAGTGGTGATAAGCCGTAGGTCAAAAAGTTGGCGCATCTGCTCTTCCCACTTACTCAGTGCTGTTCAACTGCTTCTCGAGCGGCTTGCTCTTCTGCTCGTTTAGTATTATGTGGCAGAGTCATATGTCGTCCCATATTGAAAAAAAGAGGACTGACTCCCGTAGACTCTTGAGTTGCCGTATTATATGCGAATGTCAGCTCGGATATAAATTTATCCCAATTTTTTTGTTGGTTTTCATTCAAATACGTCACTATCGTCTTGAATGTGCGATTAACCCACTCTACAGGGTTCGCTTGGGCGTGATACGGAGGTATAATATAGTGATTCGTGCCATATTTCTTCAGAAGTTGGTCAAGCAATTTGTTACGAAATTCGGTACCGTTATCGGATAAAAATACGCCAGGTACACTGAAGCGTAAAAAGACTTGCTCGTTAAGTTCTTTCTTGACCGTATTACCATCCGTCTTGAGTATGGGGATTACCTCAATCCACTTAGTGAACGTATCCATAAAAATAAGGATATAGCAGTATCCCTTGGTAGAACGAGGAAATGGCCCCATAATGTCGCTAGCTACAACTTTCCATGGCCCATGGATTTTCCGTTTGCTCATTTGTCCAGCCGGAAGCAGCTGTTCTACCTTACACTGTTGGCAAACTGCACAGGCGCAAACAAAGTTGCTGACGTCTCTATACATGTTCTTTCAGCAGTAATACCTCGCGATTCGCTCGTACGTTTTTCGTTGCCCTAAGTGTCCCGCTGTGGGCTTACAATGCGATTCTCGCAAAACTAGAGGAACTTTATCCGCCCGTAAGACTATTTTCCAAGCATTTTGATCCTCGATAATATCTTTAAGCGTTGAGTCGACATGATAGTGGTATAGCTGGCCTGCTATAACCTTGTAGTACGAATGCTCAGAAGGTTTTTCTAAAACTTGAGCAATCAGCGTATCGTACCAGCCGTCTTTGCAACTTGAATCGTTGGGCTAAATAGAGGAGATTGGCATTTCGTCGCTTATTATCATGTAAATCTTCATAGATTTGCGACAAGGCGTCAGGAATATAGTTAAGCGAACCTTTTCTGTGAACTATGTCATAGTCATATGCTTGTCGCTCAAGAGTCGAAAGCCCATCTAGCAAGACGTCCATTCGGGTTGCGCATATTGCACAGCCATTTCAGACTACTGTGATCGGTGATGACTTGGAAGTGATAGCCTTCCACATAAGGACGAAATTTCCAGATTGCACATATGACAGCTAGGCACTCTCGTCCAGTAACAGAATAATTATGCTTCGCTTTCGATAGAAAACGACTTGCAAAACTCACGACTCTCTCGTCTCCATCAATGGTCTGAGTTAGCACAGCCGAAATGCCTGTATTACTAGCGTCAGTTTCAATAACAAATAGGTCATCAAAATATGGGCGGAGCAGAAGCGATCAGCGCTTTTATCTGCTCGAACGCTGCTTTTTGCAAGTCGCCCCAATGATATTTGACACCTTTCTTGGTTAGCGATGTCAACGGGTCGGCGATAGTCGCAAAATTGTCTCGAAATTTCCGGTACCACAAAGCCATTCCAAGTAATCGGCGTAACTGCTTTAGATTCTTGGGTGCCATGTATTTCATAATAGGTTCGATTTTACTAGGATCAGGACGAAAACTATTGCGATTGGCAACGACTCTCAGATATTTAACTTTACTACAACAGAATTTACTCTCCTTTCTGTTGATCGTTAGACCGGCTTCTCTCATTCTCTTGAGTACTACATCCAGCCAATGCAGGTGCTCTTTAAAGCTGTCGGTCGTGATAATGATATCATCCAGGTAGAAGAAGGCATGTGGCTCTAACTCCGGTCCTATGACTTTATCAGCCAGCTGTTGAAAAGTTGCTAGTCCACCGACTACCCCATAAGGCATCCGAATGAACTCAAACAAGCCTAATCCAGGTACTGTAAAAGTAGTTCTATGCATGTCTCCCCCTTCATCGGAATCTGGTGGTATGCTAAGCTGAGGTCGATGGTCGAAATATAGCGAGCATGCTGCAACTTATTTAAAATAGCATCTATGTATGGAAGCGGGTACGCACTTACTTTAGAGACAGCATTGAGTTTCCTATAGTCGATGCAGAATCTGTAGGTACCGTCAGATTTTCGCACCATGACTACTGGGCTCGACCAGTCACTATTGGATCGTCGTATTATTCCTGCTTCTAACATCTTTAGCACTTGAGCATGCATTTCCTCCTCTAATTTTCTTGATAATAGATAGTATCGCCGTTTAATGGGCCTTGCGGATACTACTTCTACAGCATGTTGAATCAAAGTCGTGCAACCCAATACGGTTTCTCCTTCTGGAAGCCATCTATTAAAAACATTTTCTCAGCGAGTTCGCTGCGTAGGAGTTACATCTGCTAAACCGATGACCGCTAGAGCATTAGCCACTTCATCTATAAGAGTGGACAGTTCTAAAGGGACTGAATTCTCTACTCCCTCAATCTTTAGTCGATTTTCTCTAGGCAGGAGTATAGCATTGAACGCCCGCATAAAGTCAGTGCCTAGGATAGATTCTGAGTCCAACTGACTCATAATCATGACTTTTAAATAGCGACGCTGCCCGAGGAGATACAATGGCAACTCTACGTGACCGTAAATTGGCACTTATTGTCAATTCGCGAGTTTCGCACCTGACCCCGTATACGGAATTATTGACTAGCCACAAGCTGAAGCTATCTGTATGCCAATAGGGCCAATGGCAGTGCGGGCGGCCCTAAATCAGAAAGGGCGGGCAGTCGAAATCCGCCAATTTCAACTTAAGTCCACCAGTGACTGCAGTCTATGTCAGAAGGGGAAACTCCTTTCAATGGCATAACTTCGTTACCTCCTGTTTGCCCTAAAGATGGGTTTGAGGTCCCTGGGGTGCCTTCAGCAAACATTCTGGGCAGGACTTCATATAATAGCCGGGCCAACCACAGCCATAATACTTGACTGGAGGCTAGGCTAAACCATGGCTTGCATGACTCGCGTTGTGATTACTAGCAGGCTCTTGTCACGGTTTTCTTTCATCCAGTACCTCTTCAATGGTACCATACATGTACTTTTAGGCTGATCTCTCTTGCCGTTCCGCCTGTATCCTCAATCTTTTATCGCCAGCTGGGGCTGGGAGCCTTGCGAATTAGCATTGCCAGGAGCGCTAAGTTGCGCTAGCGCTTCTTTAAAAGCCGTAGCGAAGTACGCGGTCTTCTGCCCCAGCGTGTCGTTTTCTTTTTTGTAGGCCACTTGCGGCATCAGACACACTTCTGGTGGCAATGGAGCTTTACAGTGATCTCAATCATAAATCAATTTTTCAGCTGCTCTAGCGAGCGTTATTAGCGCATCTTAATTGATGATCTTACTTATCGGCACTAGCATTTTAATCCCAGCTAGCATGTTATCGTAAATCATGCCCAGTTGGACTTCCTTTCGCGGTTGTACGTCTAGACGACTCAGAATGGTCAGTACATCAAAGATGTAGTCTCTGACATCCTCTTTCTTCCCTTGCTTGCGGGCTTGTGTTTCTACTAATAGCTGCATTTGTATATTTTGATCCACTCCGTAACTTCTTCTGGCTGCTTGGCAAAAATCATTCCAGGTTAACGATGTGGGTCGCAGCTGTCTACACCAGACTAACGCTTGCCCTGTCAGTATGTGCAACAAGGCAAAATTCAGTGAAGCTTCCTCGTCCAGATGAGATGACGTTCTACATTCGTTGACACGTTGAATAAATTCTTCGGTACAGCTATTCTTGTGCCCGTCGAACTTGATATTCATTTTCTGGCTATTTTCCCGATATCTTGGCGTGAGCTGCTCCACGAAAACGGGTAGGAGTACCCGGTCCCGAATAAGTTGCTAGAGTAGACTGGAATCTGCCCTGCTTCGAGAAATGGGTTCTCATTACTCCAAGGTGATTCTCCCCCCTTCTTAGGATCCCGCTGGAGGTGTTGTTGTTGACGAGCCGCGTTTTGCGTATAGTTGCCGCTCACCCCTGCTATGGGTAGAAAGACACTTGCTGCTGAATTCATTCCCAAATTACGGGTGCTATGCGCATTTGGTACGATGTGCCTTATATTAAACGTGTCTTGAGAGTGCACCTGTTTGTTCGGTTGCGTATTCGCTGCTTGCAGTATCGAGGCAGTGGTTTCTTTACTTACTTAAACTAATTCCTGTACTAGATATTCCAAGTTCTTAATTCTATTATTGAGTCTCTCATTTTCTACTACATACTTTGCCTGTTGTTGCTGCACTCCATGTCCTGCTGTATTTACTGCAGGTGTACTCGCATGTTGTTGCCTGACATTACTTGTCATCTGGTCTGTTTTTTGAGCTACTGCTGCTGTGACTACTGTACTGTTCGCTGTTGTGGTTATGGTATTCGTGCCAGTGGCTACTGTTGCCAATCCGCTGCGATTGTCGCTAAGTACGTACATAGATGCTGCTGAAGCTGCTACTGTGTTAATTGCTGGTGTAGACGTTGTCGTGCCTCTCAATTCACAGCGGCTGTTATTTACGTTCGAAGCTGCTGCTTGATTTTCATCATCTTGAGCCCTGTTGCCAGGAGGATTATTACTCTCTAGCGGCTGTCTGGGTTAGCTATGGTAAGTTCCATATCGGAACTGCGCTCGTGATATGGGTGTTGGCGCCCAAGAATTTCGCTTTTCGTTACGGAGGACATTCGCGAGAACGCTCTACTCGTCAGCAGTGCCTTTTGCAATTTTGCTGCTCTTCTCGAAGTTGCTATGTCTTCTGATACGGTGGATTCCACGAAATCTCCTGCAGTTTAATCGCCGCACAGTCACCTAATAAACCTATCAACATTCTAAAATTGATCGCTTTCTACTCTTAATTCTAAATTTGTTAAAACGTCTACTATGCTTTCTTCTGGCATTTCATATGCCCATGCTGCTATTTGTTGTGCCACGTCAAAGTGGCCAGCTTTGAAGTTTTCCATTCTCTTCCATAATTATTCGCTTATGCGCAGTAGTAAATAAGGATACGCTGAATGAAATCCGAAGAAATATATACTCTCTAACAAACAAAATAGGAAAAAAGAAAAATCTTAATGATTATCTAACGAAAGAAAAATTTCACTTCTTTCGTTTGCAAAAAAAAGAAAGAAACAATATTTAATTGTTTTTATTTATTCTGTAATGGGCCTCTCAGTCTACAATCACCACCAAGTCTGTGCTTGATTTTATACAGTGTAAGAGAGTAATTTAGGGGCTCAACATAATAAAAAAAACTCAAACCGCAACACAGAGATGAAAAAAAATTTTCGATTTCTCTAAATATTATTATTTATCCGAGAGATCCGCAGAACTGAGAGCTTCCAACTCTATCTTCCTCTGTTGAGTTTTCAGAGAATATTCCTTCGCTTCCTTATGCCTCGATAAGGATATGCGTGTGACGTCACACAGTAGGCTAGGTTGCCGGCGTTGCCTCTCACCTTCAATTTCGGCGCGCAAGAGCTACACTGCTCTACCGCTATTTGTCGTGGATGCTTACAATATTGTAGCTAACGAGTGATCTACTTGATACGCACTGTATGCAAACCACTGGCGAGATCCGCTCCGAAATTCTGCGGCGTCGAAATAGTATTCGTCACGCCACGAGCTATACCTACATCTCGGCGACTCGGAGTGTTTACAAGTGCGCTCTCGAGCGCTCGCCGCAATGTCAACAAACGCTCGCGCCAAAGCTGTTTTCGCCTCACTTCTAAACCTTTGATTTTGATTCTAACGAACTTTCTCAAATTCGTGCGCATCGCTCTATTCTCATTGTTCTGAGCGTCAAATAACCGCGTGTTCAAATCGCTAAATAAAACCCGTACTCTAATAGACAAAAGGGCTACTTACGTATGGGGCCAATATAACAGGGTTGAGTTTTCGACAGCAGTCGCGCAGACGTTAGCTGCGTGCAGTGCAACTGCCGTCGGGAGAATCACCTCGTGATAATCAAGACGAGGTCTCGTTTCCTCGGAATGTTTCAAGGCTCGTAGGAAACCGGCCAAGGTCAAGTACGACTAGCTGCAGCTTACATGCATTTGTATCGTGAAACGATACGCGTGCCCGCGGAGGCGGCCGGAAACGTTGTCTAAAGGAGATGGGAAGCGGGTTCGCAGAAATGACTGACGTCGAACACAAGCGTTAAATTGACAAGAGATTGAATATACTGACTGTGCCAAAATATGATACACGAGCACACACGCAGGTGTGCGAGACGCTGATGAACGGCGTAGCTAGAGATCGGGAGAGAGCTAGTGAGAGAGAGAGAGAGAGAGAGAGAGAGAGAGAGAGAGAGAGAAGTAGAGAGCTGGCACTTTCGGTTGGTCGATTCACTCACACTCGGGAATCAGCTCGAGCTCCAGGACGTCTCCTTCGCAGGCAAGGTGGCGTAGTCGCAAGGTGAACGAGTTCAAGGCGATGTCGCACGAAGGGCCTCGAAGTAGCCGTGGTCTCGGAACAGGTAATATACACACGATTAGGTTTAGCGTTTCTCGAGTATCGGAGCAATAACAAAGGTAACGCGATCTAGCGAAAAGCCGTCTATGCGATCAGCTAGACCGAACGGATCTGTCGCGCGTATCCTAAGTCTCGCACGCGAAGCTCTCGCTCTCTCCCCCCACTTACCGTCGCAGTGTGCTCCCTCTCGTTGCTCTGCCGCTGCTCACCTGTAACCTGCAACTATCGTACAGTAAATAATATAATTATTGTATGCTGCGAAGGCTATGACGAATTAACAACGTTCCTCGTCATATTCGACAGCAGAGCATATGATTGCCCTTGTGCATCTCGACTTAGATTTTAGCGTTTTTGTGTGTATGGGTTATTTATTTTTAAAAAATAATAATAGCATTAACATACTGTATATTTGAACAATATTTTATTTATTGGAACTACGAATTTAGTTGGAGGAAGCTACGGACCAATGAATGGCAGCAGCTTTTTAAAATTGTTTTTACAGCTTCCAATCTACCTGGACCAAATCTCCGAAATGTTTTTTTGTATAAATGTATATTTTTTTCATATGTACATGTCTATACCGTTAAATAGTTTTTTGTTCATCAAATATATCAAGTTTCGTGGAATAAATGGAAATAAAATCGGGATAGACGGACAGACGTACATTTTTTAAGTTCTTCTATTGCTAAAAACTAATTGAAATTTGATACATTTGACAATTTTTTTCGGTATCCAGAATAATTTACGTTCAAAGAACATTTCTACCGTAAAATATTTTGGAGTTTTGGAGGGTTTATACAAAATAACCAAATATAAAATTTTAATATAGTGTAAAGTAGATAATATTAAAATGTGTCTGGTAGTCTCTGGTAGTCTCTGGCTATAAGTTCACTTCATCACCAAAAAATCCTTAGGAGTCGGGGTGAACCGAAAGTAGACCGGAAGTGGCCCGGAAGTGAACGAAAATAACCGGCAATAAACTGGAAATAGATCGAAAATAAACAGGAAGTTACCAGAATGATGTATATTTGCTGAAGTACTCTTAAGGGTTAAATGAGAAATTAATCAATTAATGATAAATAAAAATTTTGAAAAATTCTAAAAGTATTATTCATAAACTGCAAATAATGTTGATATATATATATATATATATATCAACATTATTTG